>CM070014.1:4152241-4179256 GCA_036247105.1 Cirrhinus mrigala
TATTAGTATTACTGCAGCATCCAAATGAAAAGTGAAAGAAGGTCAGAGAACAACTTTTTTTCACAATTAATGAATAAAACTTGGGCTTCATTTGATTACGTAGTTAGATGCTGTCTATATGCAAATCTATCAGATGAAAGGACATACATCATCTTGTCAGACCTAAAAGAAGAAACATTACATGAAAATGAAATCCAAGAATAGAAATGGTCACAGATCTAAGTGCTGTGAAATTTTGCATAGGTCCCCGTTTTTTAATACCTTGAATTGTGTTGCCATGGCGATTTATTAAAGTTATGGCCAAAACATGAAACGGGAATTGTCTTATATCTTTAAAGCACATTGTTTAAACTTCTCAAAACTATTTACATATGGAGAACAAGTCATTCTGAGGAAACATGCTTATTTTCTTAAAATAAAATAAAATTTTTAAATAGTTTCTTTTTAGTTTCTTAAAATAAGATGTAGAAGCCAAAAAAGTAAAAATTATTTCATTGTGAGTTGATGTACAATGTCATATGCTATTAACCTTCCCTTAAGGTTGTATTGAACAGGTAAGTGTGGCAGGAACATATGGTTTTTACCATAGCTCCAACATGCTTTTATTGTAAAAGTTGTTTGTTCATTAAATCACCATGTCAAGAAACTGACATTGCTTTCTGGACATTGTTTATTCCCAGATATAAGCTAAGAACACCTTACCCTTCCCTCGCTTATAGAAAAGCCACTGCATAAGAAAAATGATGTCAGTTGACATCCTTTAAAGCATTGTAATTAAGTTACATGTTTTGAATAGTGGCCTCTACTCCCTGGTTGTAAAACCACTGCACTATTATAAACTGACACAGTCTGTTAACTCTATTATTAAAGTTCTCCTGAAATAGTGTAGAAAGATTCAGAAAGGAGACACTTAACACCGTACTGTATCATGAAGAATAAACCATTCAATATGACACATTCAGCTGGAGACTGATTGGCCTACAACCAGAGACACAGACTTCCTATTCTTTTAGAATCCTTTTGACAAAACCTGAGCAAAAGATGTAAATAAGCTAATGTCTTTCTCCCACTGTTTTATTTTTGCTATTTTTACATTCTTACCTTTTCACATTGTATAACGTGCAGTTTTCTCAATTTTGCATAGTAGTGAAAGTGATGTGCAGAGCCTTCAGATCCATACCGCCCGGGATGTTTAAACGTGATCTGTTCACAATTCATATTTACAGTGTCTGAATTTATAAGTGTTTCTTCAATTACTGTACATACACTTCTGAAACCTAAAACAGGTTTATGGAAAGAGAAAAACAACTGTATTTTGAAGCCTCTGGTTTATTTTGTAGAGAGAATGATCTTTTTTGTGTACCTATGGTCATGCATGACAGTTGCGAAAGCAGGTATTTCATTTTATGTCATTTGTAACTTTAACGGTATTCCAAAGGTATATAGTAATTGTCTGAACAGTGAAAGAAGCAAAGAGTAAAAGTGCTTAGAATAGGCATGCATCACCATATTCTCTTGCAAAATCAAGAAATTTAAATTCTGAAGTTATTTTTGCATTTATTTATTTACTTGGTAAAGTACCTATACACCAGTACATTTGTAGTTAGTTCTCATTAAGTGAATGAGTCCTCATTAAGAGACATGAGACCTGATTACAGTAGAAAGTAAAAATAAAAATAATAATAAAAAATCTCAGAAACAGAAACTACTTCAAATTTTGACATCATGTCTGCTCACAAAAGAAAGAAAGAAAGAAAGAAAATACCTATTTGAACTTGGCTTAAATCATTGTATGTCTCTGGCAGTGAGTGTAGGTACTGTCAATTCACCCGCTTCGGATGTTATCACTCGATTGAATGGGCGTTATCAGTGGTTATCAGCTTACTGATATGGGCCAGAAGGACCTGCTGCGCCTACTGGTAGGCTGAGAAGGCTGTTATCATCCATCCAAATGGTTAATCACCGCACGCATGTATGACGGTGAAATTACCACTGGCGTACCAGCAGGGGCGATCGTTTCCCCAATGCCATCAACTCCACGCGGACCAATGACCAGCGATTTAGTGCATTAAAACATGGATTTTAGATGACATCAAGACACATACAAGTACCGTCTCGTAAAATAGTCGATCGTTCCGTATTTATGAATGAAATTATTAATTGAAAATTTGCCTATGGTGGGAAAGCGTTCATGTAACAAGTGCACACGTTTACCGTATTTTTACTATAGTAACTGTCGCTCGAACACATCATGTGTATTCAGTGTAACCACAAAACATACCATGCTTTTACCACCATAACCGTAGTTTTACTGTGGTATTTGTAGTTAAAGCACAGTAACCTCAACACTTACTATGGGTTTACCTCAGTAACTGTAGTTTTACTGTGGTAATTGTAGTAAAAGCACAATAACCTTGATTCTCACTATGTTTTTACTACAGTGACTGTATTTTACTGTGGTATTTGTAGTTAAAGCACACTAACCTCAATGTTTACTATGGGTTTACCTCAGTAGCCATATGCTTACTGTGGTATTTGTAGTAAAAGCACAATAACCTTGATTCTTACTATGTTTTTACTACAGTGACTGTACTTTACTGTGGTATTTGAAGTAGTGTGCTAAAGCACAGTAACCTCAATGTTTACTATGGGTTTACCTCAGTAGCCATAGTTTTACTGTGGTATTTGCAGTAAAAGCACAATAACCTTGATTCTTACTATGTTTTACTACAGTGACTGTACTTTACGGTGGTATTTGTAGTTAAAGCACAATAACCTCAATGCTTACTTTGGGTTTACCACAGTAACTGTAGTTTTACTGTGGTATTTGTAGTTAAAATAACAACAACATCTGCACAGTAACAACAACACTTACAATGTTTTTACCACAGTAACTTTTTTAACTGTATGCTATTTGTAAAGCACAGTAATGACAACGCTTGCCATGCCTTTAATTCGGTTTTGTGAAGTAACTGTAATTTAATATTTTGTTTCTGTCTTGCAGTTACATTGGATCACACACTCCAGCAGCTCTTTTAAGAAGTCATCTCTTGTAAAGTTTCTTTCTCTCTCTCTCTCTCTCTCTCTCTCTCTCTCTCTCTCTCTCTCTCTCAACTTTTCCTTTCCTGTTTTTCCAAACGAATATGTAATTCATTTACACATAGTAGCCTCTCTTTCTGTGGTTCATCATGGCCTATTTTTAAAACTCAGAATCAAATTTTGATCAATTCTTGTTGGCCCGGATATTGTATCTAATTAAACAGTTTAATTGCAACATAGTTAAATAATTTAAGATTTAGTTCATTAATATAAAAATGCAAGTCAATTTTACTACGTTTGTAGACATAGTGAAATGTGTTAATAAGTTTAAGTTTAATTGATTACATTTAAAAAAGTTTTTGATTGACCACGCCCTCTTTACCCCCCAGTGAGTGATTGTCTGTTACAATGCAGAGTTTAGAAGACGCCATTTTTGCGTGGTTGCATATGAATGTGATTTCATAGAGTTTTTGGTGAGCAGTTAGAACGTAAATGTTTTATCCCGTTTTTGTTTCATTTTTCCATCGAGAGGTTGTTTGTGAGTGCTGGAAGACACTGTCTTAAATATTTTTTTTTTAACATTTTGCTGTTAAAGTTCTTGATTTCTCACTCTCACGTGGTGAAAACGATCCCACATATGTGAAGCGTTTTTCGCGGACGTTTAATTAGTTTATTGTTCACTTTTGTAAATCGAGGGGTTGTTTGCCAGCACTGAAAAGACGTGGTGATATTTTCACCCGCCAACTAACGGTGCGAAGTCTTAACATTAACTCCCGTGAGGCGAGTTTCACGGCCCTTTGTCAGCGTTGTATTTTTCTTGCTTTTTCACTGAGGGATTGTTTGCAAGCATATGAAACATAACAACAGGTCCTGGCCTTTTCAGCTGATTAGTTGATTTCTGTTACTGGCTTGCGGTAGACACTGTCCCGTTTAAACCCCTTCGAGTTGGACACATACACCACGGTTCCAATGGAGCAGACTGTGTGACGACCACAGTTTAATTAATCAGGTGAGTGAATTCAAACTTAACTTTAAAAATCAAGTTTTGTTTTGATACAGCCATGATTTAAGATAGAATAAGCTAAATGAATGTATAAATGCAAACACAACTGGATGCTTTCTAACATTAAACTTTGTGTTTCAGGTTACAAGAAGGCATGTATTGGAAATGTAAGTATTGTTCTTTTAACTGTGAAAAAAGATCACAGCTATTTAAACATTATAGACTAAAGCATGGAAGTTATGCTAGAAATGAGCCGTTTCCTTGTTTACACCAGGAATGTTTATGCACTTTTAAATCATTTAATGCCTTAAAAGTGCACTTATCCAGCTTTCACACCAATCCGTCTGGTCAACAGGCAAGTGCAGATGCAGCAATTAAGTTTAGCTGTCTGTCTTGTGGGTTTGCTGAGTATTGCTCTGAGGCTGATTACTTGATTCACTTGCGTACTGTACATTTAAAAGTAAATCATAAAGTTGCATGCCCTTACAAAGAGTGTAACTTTGAAAGCAGTGTCTACTCCAATTTCAAAGCACACAAGAGTAAAAGACACAAGGAACAGAACTGGAAGGCATTCAAATCAGAAATCATTGGTCATGATTACATTAGCCCAGACAGTAATGCTGCACAAGAGCAAATGTTCCATGCTGATGATATAGAAGAGTTAGAAGAGCTGAGTGAAGAAGCCAGTAATGATCTTCCTGATTTAGAAAAACAGCTTGAGCACAACTTGGCATCTCTTCTGTTAAAGATGCAAAGTGTTCTGCACATACCAGAGAGTTCTGTGCAAGAAGTTGTAGAACAACTTTGTCAAATTCATAAACTTTCACAGCCACTTGTGCACAACAGAGTCAGAGCTGTGTTAAGTAAATATCCTGACTTGGATGAGACAGTTTTAAGAGAGGTTATAAGTGCTGTGTCAGAAAGTAACACAATGAGTTTTTTGGCCAAAGATGGACCTTTAGGGACTGCTAAAAGGAGAGCAGCCTATGTACGTCAACAGTTTCCACTGGTTAGCCCAATTGAATATACTGTTGAAAAAGGCCAAAAAACGCTTACATATGTCCCCATTCTCTCCATGCTACAGAAGTTGCTAAACAACACTGATGTGTTAAACAGAGCGATGTCAGAACAGGTCATTGTGGCACAGGAATACAGATCGTATGTGGATGGGCAGTACTTTAATGAAAACTCTTTTCTTACAAGAGATGAATTCACAATTGCTCTAGGCCTTTACATCGATGACTTTGAAATAGCCAATCCTCTTGGAACGTCAAAGCTGAAACACAAAATGTGTGCTGTGTATTGGGTCATTGCCAACATACCTGCAAAATATAGGTCAACCCTCAATTCAATACAGCTTGCTTTACTATGCAATACATCTACAGTCAAAAAGTGTGGTTATGCAAAAGTTCTGCAACCCCTTATCTATGATCTGAAGATGTTGGAGCAAAATGGTGTTTACCTGGAAAAACTTGGTAAAACTGTGAGAGGTACAGTATTATTTGTTGCAGCTCATAATCTTGGTGCCCACTCTCTTGCAGGATTCCTGGAGAGCTTCTCCGTTGAAAGATTTTGCAGATTCTGTGTGGCAGGCAGTGGTGATGCTCAGCAGCAAGAGGTATGTTCTGGTTTCTGTCAACTCCGAGACAAAGATTCCCATGATAGACAGGTGCAGGAAGTGCGAAATAACCCAGAATTGAGTCGAACTTATGGTGTGAAAGGTGCCTGTCCACTGACTGAGAATCTTGATCACTTTCATGTAGTCACTGGGTACCCTCCTGACGTCATGCATGATGTCTTCGAAGGTGTTGTTCCAATTGAGCTGTCCCTGTGTCTCACAGACCTGATAGGCAAGACTTATTTCACTCTAGATGTGTTAAATCATGCCATCAAGTACTTTAATTACACATTTGCTGACAAGACAGACAGACCACAGGTGATTGGAAAGGGATTTTCCACCAAAGGGACCATTGGTGGAAATGCCCATGAGAATTGGTGTCTCATATGGCTTCTTCCATTTCTCATTGGTAGCTATGTCCCAGAGGGAGACAACACTTGGGAAGTTCTCATGCTTCTCAAAGACATCATTGAGCTAGTTGTGGCACCACAACATACTGAAGAAACACTGCAGTTCCTGGAATGTAAGATAACAGATCACAGACAGCTGCTGCAATCAACGTTTCCTGATTTTCGTTTAAAGCCGAAACATCACTACTTAGAACACTACCCTCAGCTAATGAGGAAATTTGGTCCCCTGTGTGAAGTTTGGACAATGCGCTTCGAGGGGAAGCACAAGTTCTTTAAAAGGGCAATTCGCAATGCACAGAATTTCAAAAATGTTCCACTGACACTTGCTACTAAACACCAGAAAGCAGTCAGTTACCATCTTGATTGTAGCTCATTTTTCAAACCATCAGTTGAACTCTCAAAGGTCACACCAGTTTTGCTTGCCTCTTTCTCCACGAATGTTCAGAGTGTAATCACTCAAAACAATCTGGCTCAGTCTGGGTCAGTACTTATTGCATCATCTGTTTGTTTGGATGGAATCAAGTATCATCCAGGCATGATTCTCTGTACTGGCTCATGTACATGGCTCATTTCTGAATTTGTCCAGATTGAGAAGATTGTTGCTGCTAACACACAAATTTTGTTTGTCTGCCACAAAATGACAGCATGGTACTGTGAGCACTTGAGATCATACCAGCTTCTCTGCAGCGATGTCACTTCAATGTGTGTGGTTAGAATTTCAGAGTTGAATGATGTCTTCCCATTATCAGCATACAAGGTGCAAGGAGAACTAATGGTGACACTGAAACGATATGTTGTCTGCTAAAGATGTCTTGTATGTTTGTCTTTTCACAGATGGCTTTCCAACAGAAATTAACCATGAGAGTTATCGTCTCTGAGGGAGATATAAGGAAAATGACTATGACAACACGGCCTGACAGACTTGAAGATTTGATTGAGTGGCTTAAAAGCACTCTCCAAACAAACTACAACTTCTCATTACAGTACCAAGATCCCGAATTTAACAATGAACTGTGCAATCTTACAGATCTTCTTGAGCTTCCAGAGAAGCCAACCATCAAAATCATTCCTACATTTGAGCTCGAACAAGTCACTGCACATATTGATTTTTTTTAAACAAACAGCCAGGCAGACACCGAGATCCTGTCTGTCTCTTCTCTGGATAGAAGTTCTCAGTGGCCAGATGCATTTCCCATTCCGAAATTTTCAGTTGATGTCGAGTATCGAATTCGTCAAGGCAACCTGCAATATTTGAGAGATGAAACGAATCTTAAAGTCCCTAAAGAGATGAAACATGACATTCTGGAGAAACTGGCTGAGACCATTTATGGGTTTATATAAGCATATCCAACAAAGGAAGAATTTGATGCTGTTGCAGAAGCCTTGGTACAAACACATCCATCTCTTAAAGAGCTGGCCTCATCCTCTGGCTGGAAAGGATGGAAAAATAGTTTAAAATTCAAGATGGGGAAATTATAGGAACAAAATGCGCAAGCTGGGTCGACTTGAAGTCAGTATCAATGCTGGTAAACGTGGGAGGCACACTACAACTGGTGACCCTCCCAACAAAGACATCAAAAAGCCTAGGAAAGAGAAAATAAATTTCTTGCCTGAAAATCCAAAGGGGATGGATGACCACAGCCTTGAAGGAGTTCGTGAAGTCCTTGCCAATGAAATGAAGACAAAGCCAAATGGATCCCTTGTCAAGAAACACATGGACATGACATTTGCTATTTGCAGAAAAGAAGTTGTTAATGACAAGCCTGACATCAGCCAGATGATTCTTCGTTGGCCAGCTCTGTTTACAGAAAGCCAGGTACAGCATGCATTTTTTAACTTGAGTATTTTACTACACAAATGGGTCGATGTGACAGTGGGTATTTATGACCATTTGAGGGTTGGTCAGCATTGTGACAGTCATATAGTGTTCACCAAGGCCTAATATGGTTTTACATGTTTTATTTTCAGGTTTATTACGAGTTCAACCGAGTGGTGGGGAAAAATCTCAGAGAGAGCTTCCTTGATGCTCTGGACCATCACTCTCCAAATCTGATGGACATCTTCAGAAAGAAGAAAGGCCTTGTTGGTCAAATTTTGGCTGAGCTTTTACGTCAGACAAAGGTGTTGTGTGTTTTTATTTTTTATTTATTTATTTTTTTTTTCCCCCATCACTCTTCCTTTTTTTTTGACTGTTTTCATTCTCATTTCTTCTCAGCTCTTCTTTGTGTTTTTTACTAGCCTCTGCTTATTTCTACCTTGCCGTTTTTCCTTTTTATTCTTGTCTTCTCCATTCTTAAATCTCCATCTTTTCCTCTCCTGAACTCCAATACATTCTCCCACTTTTCTCATTTATCTGCCTTCCTTCTCCATTCTCTCTCTTCCTGTTTGTATAATCTCCTCTTTTTCTGTTCTTTACTCCCCAAATCTGAATATTTTGGAGAAAGTTTAATATTTAAGTACATATCAAACTGTGTTGTACAATGTCTCCCTTATTTCCAGACCACAGAGCCAACAGATGTTAGGTCCCTTTGCCTTCGTGGACTGCCAGTCATATTGGGTGATGACCCATCTGTCTTCTTTAAGACCTGCTCTGTAAGTTATTAAATTGTTGTACATGTTGCCAGTACAAAGTAACATTTTAAACCATTAAAGGGATAGTTGACCCAAAACTGAAAATGTAATGTTTATATGCTTACCCCCAGTGTATCCAAGATGTAGGTGACTTTGTTTCTTCAGTAGAACACAAAGATTTTTAACTTGAACAGTTGCAGTCTGTTAGTCATATAATACCAGTCAATGGTGTCACAATCTTTGAGAGGGAAAAAAAACATGCACTGACAAATCCAAATTAAACCCTGTGGCTTGACAATACATTGATGTGTAAAGACATGAAACAATCGGTCCACGCAAAAAACTGAACAGTATTTATAGATGTTTTTTTTTTTTTTTTCCTCTGATACAGAGTGTAACCCAATATTAAAAACCCAATATAAATACTGTTCTTTTTTTTTTTTTTTTTTTTTTTTATTCTTTTTTTGTGCGGACTGATTGTTTAGTGTCTTTACACATCAATGTATTGTCACAAGCCACAGGGTTTAATTTGGATTTTTCTGTGCATGTTTGACCATTGACTGGTATTATACGACTGACAGATTGCAACGGTTCAAGTCATCACAAGGTTATGTAATAAATTTCTCACAAGTGTGTTGGGCTTTTGAATGATGGTGTGATGCTGCAATGTGAGATTAAAGCTGAATAAAACTGCTATTGTACTTTTATGAATTAGCAGAGAATATTAAAATAAATTAAAAAAAAAAAATCTTTAAACTACTGAATCAATTAGACATCAAGAATCAGCTTATGAAACTCAACAATGGTGACAATCAGCAAAAGAAAATTCTATGCAGAAATGCATGCTGGGTATCAATATAGTAAAGGATCTTGCAGCTGTTTTTTTATTATTGTTATTAATGTGTACAATTTACAATTCAAATACAAACTTTAGCGGCACATTTCAATAACTGAACACATATTGTTAGTGTTGATACAGCAAATTGAAAAAAAAAAGAAAGAACAGAAAAAAAACAATAAAACAGGAAAACAAAACAAAAAAGAAGAAAGGTGAGGGTCTCATTCTAACAACAAAAACGAGTTCAAATTATCTAAGAGTTTCTGGCCGTTTTTGTCCATCATGTAATCAAGAGACTTCGCTTTATCTTCAGGTCATTCTTCCATCCGCTGAAGTGGGGTTTAACCTTTAAATACTTACATTGATGAATAAAGTGTTTGCACAAAATAATTAGGTTATTTATGAAAAAGTCTAGGTTCTTATCTTTCACCAATACTCCAACTTTAATTGAGACCGCAGTCAAAGGGTATATTGGTATATGTTTGGAGTGGGATCTTGCAGCAGTGGTCTCTTACTAACTTTCAAGTCTGGCGTTGCCAGTAGTCACGTCTCAGTAGGGCTACAATTGCCATCTAGCGGTTGGGAATTGTAATTGCATTTTTATTTATAAATTGAAAAACAGTCAAATATCATATAATGTGTGTGTGAATGTTACATTTAACAGCTTGTGGGATGCATGACATCATATTATCAAATGTAAGTACACTTTTGAAACATTTAAATTAGCATTATTTTTGGCGTAATAAATAATGTTATATTTAATAATGCAATAAAATAATTTAATAAAATGTACAATAATGCTAATTTAAATGTTTCAAAAGTTTGCTTTTACAAAAATTACATGTAAATGATTTTAAGACTATTTCGGCCATGCTCATCGCTGGTCTGGTATAGGGCTGTAGCCAAGCCTTTAAAATTAGACCACTGATTGTCTCGATTTCGCCAAATGGGCTAAAAGCAGACTACACATAGCCTGTCCAATTCAGAGCTAAATCGTGGCTACATATAGACCAAGTCATGAATCCAAATTCAGGGTTATTTGGGCTAGAACCCACATAGCAATTGACATCTGGCCCAGCTCTGGGCAAGCGAGGAGTTACACTCGGCCCAAGTGCAGCAAAGAATTATGGCCCTTGTTTGGCCCAGATCTGGACTACAGACATGAGCCACACATGAGCCATAACTGGCCCAAATCTCAGCCAAATAGTAACTTATAACCAGCCCTGAACTGAGCCAGAACAAGTTTTAATAGTGTTACACAATCTCAGCCTTCAGTAAACCACATAGAGACCAGTCTTAATCCAGAAACCCCAAAACTGAGCCACGTCTAAAGGTGTAACTGTGTTTTACTGCTTATTGATGGATCCATGGCTGAGTTGGTTTTTGTTTTCCTTTTTTAGGCTCAGTTTTGGGGTTTCTGGTTAAAGACTGGACTCTATGTGGTTTACTGAAGGCTTGATTGGGTCCCAGATAGCAAGAGAGCAGGTGAAAACCATTGAATCAATGTTTATAAATAGTTGATTTGTCAATGTTAATGTCATTAAATCAATTAATGTTGAAAAAACGTTGACATTTCAACAAACCACCATTACTGTGATCAGTTGGGTTTAGGTTTAGTTGGGTTCTTGATTCTTGCGTTTCATTAAGTCAATTCTTTCTCTGTGCTATACTGGTGTTTCAATGTAAACACTTATGCTATTGAAAAGAGATGTTTTAAAATTAAGTTGAAGTAGATTACTTTTTGCAATGGGTGTCAACCAGCAATACAGTTGAAAAACAATTCTAAATAATATTCATGAATGTCATTACTGATGTAAATCTTCTGTATCACAAATGCAAAAAAAAAAAAAATCTGTGACATTTAGCGAAAAGATTTAGACATCAACACATAACATACAAACCGCAACAATGGTGACAATCACCAAACTAATTCAGTTAAACAGATCAACTGCAATGCATGCTGGGAATCATGAATGACTTTTTACTATATTGATACCCAGCATGCATTTCTGCATAGAATTTTATTTTGCTGATTGTCACCATTGTTGAGTTTCATAAGCTGATTCTTGATGTCTAATTGATTAGGTAACTTTAAAGATTTTTTTTTTTTTTTTAATATTCTCTGCTAATTCATAAAACTACGATAGCAGTTTTATTCGGCTTTAATCTCACATTGCAGTATCACTCATTCAAAAGCCCAACACACTTGTAAGCAATTTATTACATAACCTTATAATGGTTATATTGTCTCAAACATGTTTTCACACAATGCTACAAAAGACAAAGAAAATGTAATGTCAAAGTACAAAGAGTCAAGAGCCCAACTAAAGTGATCACTGATCACAACAATGGTGGTTTGTTGAAATTTCAATTTTTTTTCAACATTATTAGTAGGAGCAAAAGTTATATTAATTCAGTGTCATTAACATTGACAAATCAACTACTTTTAACATTGATTCAATGGTTGCTTGGGGGTAGCACTAATAAAACTTTTTCTGGCCCAGTTCAGGGCTGGTTATAAGTTACTATTTGGCTGAGATTTGGGCCAGTTATGGCTCATGTGTGGCTCACATCTGTAGTCCAGATCTGGGCCAAACAAGGGCCGTAATTCTTTGCTGCACTTGGGCTGAGTGTAACTCCTTGCTTGGCCCAGAGCTGGGCCAAATATCAATTGCTATGTGGGAAGGGGGTTACACATAGCTGGACTATATTGGGTCTATAGTTAACCGAGATGGTGTAATGAGCTATTACTTGCTGTGTAGGGTCTAATTTTATTAGTGTGCCTTTTGATCGGAAATCGGCATGCAAATAATTTTTGGAATACTGTAATCAAAGATGCCTTTTGAAGCTAAACGCAGACGTTTAAACGTACATATGGATGAAAACTGCTATGATTACTCTACTTTTAAATCATAAATTTGATTTAAACAATAGGTCTACATAATAATCACATATGCTGTTCATAGGGGATGTACTGTATTAGCCCTATAGTTACAGCATGAAATATTATTTAAACCTTTTACTATTAACGTTTTTACATAACATTTTTTTTTTTAATTTTCTCTCACAATTCTAACTTTTCTTTCTCACAAACGCAAGTTTATATCTCCTAATTGGGACTTTATAACTCGATTTAACAAAACTAGTGAATTTGTAAATTCTGAGGAGGAGAAAAGCCAGAAGTGTGGGATATAAACTCTGAGCTGAGGGGGAAAAGGGAGAATGACGACTTGTTTTTCCTCTAGAGTTGTGGGATATAATCTCGGAACTGCAAAAAATAAAGTCAGAATTTTAAAATATAAAATCAAATTACCTTTTTTTTATCCCATGGTTCCATAGACTGTCATTTGAACCGCCCACAGAAAAAGCGTCATCCCTGTTTCGGGTCTGTAAGACTATCCCACTATCTAACGTCAGTTTCGTTGAATAACAGTGACGAGCTCTTGTAATATGCAAATAACATTTTGAAAATTACATCTAATTAATATAATCCATACGGTTTTTAAATCTAAGTATTTTGTACCCTATCCGTGTAATTCTCCAGCCGTAAAGGCCATCTCTCCCAGGTTTTCTGCAACCATGCTGCATGCGCATCCTGAATGTTTACAAACAGATAATTGGTCTATAGAAACTCAGCAAATACATACCTCACAGACATAACAAATATGGTTAAAAACAAATACACTTATTATTTAAAGGTTCTTTCTTGTTTTTATTGCATTTCATGTATTATACTTTGAATAAAACTTTTGCAATGCGTTTGTAAAAGCTGTTTTAATGCATGTTTTACCACTTCTGATGATCTGAGGTTGTAAAATAAAATTAAATTAAAAAAAATTAATGCTGGAAGGCTGTATAACTATGTTGCAATATTCTTGTTTTTTTTTTTTAAAGATTGATGCAAATAAAACAATGTTAATACACTAGAAGAGCACCACTGCACCATGACACTATAATTATTTAGATTTTTGTGACTAGTGATATGATTTAAAAAAAAAAAAAATAACACAGTCCTTCTTTATTATAAATGTAATCTAATTATGCAAAACACCAATCCATTTATATATAAGGTCATTTTTGCTTCATCACATGAATGCTCCAAAATATTTACAGAATGGTACACTGTAAAAAAAAAAAAAAAAAAAAAAAAAAAAGTAATTTTACGGAAAATAACTGTGATTTTTTTTCAGGTTGTTTTCTTTTATTTTGAATTGCAGTCAAAACTCTGTAAAACTATCTCTAAATTAAAAACTTGGCTGTTATTTTAAGTATTAAGACATTAATGACAAATTACAGTAATTCACATTTTTTATACCAAAAAACTGCTGTATTTTTATACAGTATGTTTTCTGTTTTCTTAAATTACAAACAAATAATGTAAAATGTAACTAATACAATAACAAATCCGTTAGATGATAAAACGGTCAAATGACTGGTAATAAAGTAAAATCTCCTTATTTAAATAAGCTGACAAACACTGTTATTTTACAGGTATTTCCTGAATTTAATGATCAAGCACCTTAAAACAAAAGACAAAAAAACGGTCGAATGACTGGCAGCACAGGGTGCCAAACAAAAACCTTAAAATTAAAGTCAAATGTCTTTATATGAATAAGTTAACAACACTGTTAATTTACAGGCATTTCCTAAATTATTACAAACAAACACCTTCACTGTGAAATTAACTCATTAACTAATTAATTAATTAATTAAACATGACTGACAGCAACAGAACATGAAACACTAACAGATCTCTCTAGATCTCAGCATCTAGTCTGACTTTATTTCTTTTATACAAAACTTCTTATTGAGAATTAACAGATGTTTATATGTTAATGTTTTTATTGAAAATAAAGTTTGAAGTCACCATTGTGGAGATAAGCATTTGCTTTAGTTGGGCTCTTGACCCTTGACTTTATAAATTCAGGTTTTCTCTGGTTGTTGTAACTACCTGTTTTTAAAGCATATTTGAATAGTAAAAGCTGGTACAGAAAAATGGTTCAGATAAAGCTGGTTGTATATGGTTAACAGTTTATTGATCATAGTAGCCTGACTCATTGAGCATATCAAGAATCTTATTGCTGAATATGTTAGCTTTAAGTTTTGCAGTTTTACAGTGGTCAAGTATGATGTTTAAGTAATTAATTAATTAATTAATTAGTTAATGAGTTAATTTCACAGTGAAGGTGTTTGTTTGTAATAATTTAGGAAATGCCTGTAAATTAACAGTGTTGTTACTTATTTATATAAAGACATTTGACTTTAATTTTAGAGTTTTTGTTTGGCACCCTGTGCTGCCAGTCATTTGACTGTTTTTTTTTTTTTTTTTTTTTTTTTTTTTTTTTTTGTCTTTTGTTTTACAGTCAAGGTGCTTGATCATTAAATTCAGGAAATACCTGTAAAATAACAGTGCTTGTCAGCTTATTTAAATAAGGAGATTTTACTTTACTGCCAGTCATTTGACCATTTTATCATCTAATGGATTTGTTATTGTATTAATTACAGATTTTTTTTTTTTTTTTTGTAATTTTACATTATTTGTTTGTAATTTAAGAAAACAGAAAACATACTGTATAAAAATACAGCAGTTTTTCTGTATAAAAATGTGAATTACTGTAATTTGTCATTAATGTCATAATGCTTAAAATAACAGCCAAGTTTTTAATTTAGAGATAGTTTTACAGAGTTTTGACTGCAATTCAAAATAAAAGAAAACAACCGGAAAAAAATCACAGTATTTTCCGTAAAATTACTTTTTTTTTTTTTTTTTTTTACAGTGTAGTTTGTTACTGCAGTTTTATGTTTTTTTTTGTTTTTTTTGTTTTTTTTTAATGTTTGCTGACTCAAAGTATCCTATGTTAGATAAGATTAGCCAGCTGCATGTCAGATGAAAGAGGAAAACCTTTTATTCTTCTTAGATACAGCAATGTCATTGTGTGTGACAAACTCTGAGTGGATGATGCAAAAACTTAAATAACACCTGCTTTTTCACCTTGGTTAAATTTTTCACTGATGACTGTTCGACTCTCATCTATCAAGATGGAGCTGTACATAACCATTCTCACCCTAACCACTGTTCTCTCAACTAGTGCTAAATGTAAGTTAAAGTTTTTAAATTGCTTAGGTACTATTTTCATAAATGACAAAATAGCAAATTTGTATTTAACCACTTGTAACACCTAGTCATTTCAAAAGCTGCAACCTAATGGTTGAATGTTTAAATGTTTCTGTTACAGCTATTGTTTAAAAACATAAGGTTAACAGAAGATTTGTTTTTGTTTTTTTTTTTTAAAAATGCTTTGGCATTATCGACAAGTAGTGATGTTCAAAACTCAAATAGCAATGTAATGGGAACATTTGTTGAATATAATAAAAATCAGTAAAAAAAAAAAAAAGAAAAGAAAGAAAGAAAAAGAAAATGTAGGTGATTTGCAAACCACTCTCAGCAACATTGTTTTTTTTTTTTCCTTTGTTGCAGTCGTTCCTACATTTTTTTTATTGAATGAGACACAAACACACACACAAAGTTGATTACATAACATTGTTTGTATTGCAAGACTGTATTTATTGAGCCATTATTAGTAATTTATGCAATATGTGAGGCACTCAAATGTCACACAGTGTCACACAGCACATGACCTTCTGTAATGGCTACATAACACTTTTGAAATGTAAACAAAGATGTTGTCCAAATAGATATTTAAATTACAGGTGTTGGGTTTTAAGAACTGTTACTCAAATTTAGTTTAGAAGACTGGTCCCATCCGATTTTGGCCAAATGACTTTGATTGGTTCATGGCTAAGTATAAGAGATCCTATAGTCTATCCTTGGTATTCTGAATGTGCCCCTTTAATGTGTTTTTCCATTGATGTTTTAAAAAAAAAAGTTTAAAGGTTTAATAAAATGTAATATAAGGAGCAAAATCCTTAATCACAATACAATTAATTGTATTTGACAATATGTTAAATAAATAGTATAAAAAGGTTGATACCAAGATTTAGACTGGCCTAGTGAAATTTCAAAATTTTCGACACCAGTTTCAATAAATATTTAAGTACATAAATAAATAAATAAATAAATAAATAAATAAAGCAAGTAAAATGGATTAATCTTCTCTAATTTGTCAATAACATCATGTTATTGTAGTAATCCAGCCCTGAACGCTGTGAGGATATTTACAATTTTGATTATATACAACATCTTTTTATTGTATCATATTTTCTCAGCTATCCAAAGTAACTGAATTGTCTACCTCAAAAATTAAGCTTATTGTATTTGTTTTATGATGTTCAATTTGTTTCAGTTGAACATGACGCTTTGCTATATGCTGCATGCTCTGATGTGGAAGAAGAGTTTTACGTTGGATATGATGAAGAGGAATTGGAGCATGTCGACTTTAAACAGAGGAGAGCAGTAGAGACACTACCTGATTTTGTGGGACCAAAAAACATATCATTTCCCAGATTTTATGAAATCGGTGCTGATGCAATAGTAGGATGCAAACGTGACTTACCAGTATTTATTCAAACATTCAAGAGTCTACCACGAGAAATGGGTAAGACATGAGAATTTGCTATGAACCTTTACATGTTTACAGTATTAAACATGAGCCTTTAATGTTCACTTTCTTAAGGGTTTATAATGTTTTCATTAAGTAAGCAATGTCACATAAACAACAGTGTGTTATTGCTATATATCAGCAGTGTCCAAAACATATCACAAAATTATTATTCACAAAATGTTGTTAAACTGCATTCTTACACCACAGGGTCAGTATCTTTTATTGCCATTAAAAAATAAATAAAATAAATAAATATAAATAAATAAATAAAAAAGTGCCCAAACCTGTCACTAATTTGAAAACATAATGATAGAACCACTAAAGGATAGATTAGGTTATTTCTGAGAAGTAAAAGAAAGCAGAATGTGTGTATGTTGCATCACATGTATAAAGATTGAATACAACAGAACCATTCATTCATACATGAAACACTGTGAGACATGGCCCAGTTTAGTTGAAAATTTGTGGACAAACTAAGTAGTGCGAAAACAATTCAAAGTGCATGTGGGAGCTGTGCATACATTGTATGCATATACCTCATTCAACACTGAATAGCAGGAACACATTTACCACACAAAGAAAATACAGTATGAGAACCAACAAGGAGCAACTAAAACACAGAGCTATATACACAAGCAGCAAACAAAGGCAACTAAACTAGACACAGATGAAACTAATTAACTAAGGCAATTGACAAAGAGGCCCAGAAGAAGGACAAAACTGGAGGTAGAGAGGACACAGGAGTAGCTGGAGGGAAGAAGGAGCCCAATGGAGCTGAAGGGGGTATGAACTCCAAAAGTGGGCAGAACCTCCAAAATGGGGCGGGGTCTCATCGCGCGAACACTTTAACCATTGGCTCTGGCTTCAGCTAATTGTTATTGACTTACATTTCAAAATAAAACTTTATAAATTAAACATCAAAGGTCATTACTGAAAGGGGTGGCTGTTTACAGAGTGCTGTATCAAAGTATATTAAATGCAATGTTGACTGGAAGGAAGAAATTGGGTAGGCAAAAGTGCACAAGCAACAGGGATGACAGCAAGCTTGAGAATACTGTCAAGTAAAGAGAAAATTTTGAGATACTGGATTTTTGACTTTCATGAGCTGTAAGCTCTAATCATCAAAATTAAAACAAAAAAACTTTAGAAATATTTTACTTTACATGTAATGAATCTAGAATATATGAAGGTTTCAGTTTTTAAAAGAAGTTACAATAAAAAATAAAAACTTTTTCATGGTATTCTGATTTTCTGAGATGCACCTGTATGCTCAGTGAGAGCAGAGCCCAAAGCTTGTGGCCAGTGGAGTTCGGACTGGAGTTTGAAAGTCTGCTTAGTGATGTAAACGGTAATCACCCACGAGCTCTCCCGCGAGCCGTCCCAGCGCAGCTCAGGGGAAAGTTTTTACTCTATCACTTTGTGTTAAGCAACGGGGGCATCCTGGGGCATGAAATTCGCGGGGTAGGAGGGGGTTGTCACGAATCTGGTCGGTGTCCCGCTGTCCGCTCACCACCAGATGTCACTCTCACCCCATTATCACACTCTGACTGTTGTACCACACCCCGGACTACATCTCCCGTCATGCATCACGCTGATTGCGTCAACACATGTGACCAATCAGCAGCACCATAAAAGCCCCGGTCTTTCCCAGTTCATGTCACGGATTGTTCTGTAACGGGGAGTGAAAGACGAGAGGCGAGCGGATCCATCTGCGAGCTTTTATTAAAGGGACAAAACAAAAACATGGTCGTACAGGCAGGGTCAAACGGTAGCAAACAGGTATAACACAGGCAAGACGTAGAGAATAATCCTTATAACAAGCGATAGTCCGAAAAGGCAGGCAGCGAACAGTCGAAAACGGGGGAGCCAGGCGAGAGAACAAAGAACTAGGAACAAGGAAACTAGGAAACGCTAACGATAGAAATACAACAATCCGTGACATGAACTGGGAAAGACCGGGGCTTTTATGGTGCTGCTGATTGGTAACATGTGTTGACGCAATCAGCGTGATGCATGACGGGAGATGTAGTCCGGGGTGTGGTACAACAGTCAGAGTGTGATAATGGGGTGAGAGTGACATCTGGTGGTGAGCGGACAGCGGGACACCGACCAGATTCGTGACAGGGGTAGTGATGCTGGGTGTAACTAAAAGTACCCACTGTCCAGTGAGCTCCGGTTGGGGAGTTACGAAGCGGCCCTTATTAATGGTTTATCTACCACACTATTCAGTGCCAATCCTGCTGTGCAGTCAATTTCACTGGTTGAGGTTAGGGTCAGGTGTGGGGTAGATTTAGATGTTAGCATTTTTGTAGTATAGTGTAGGAAATCAACACTGTGATTGACAACCAATAATACCTTTAGAATCAGCTATTTTGGAGTTCCTGCCCCCATTTGGAGATCTCCGGGCTGCAGTTATACCCTTCTCAGCAGAGCAGGTGGATCCAGGGATCTGGTAGAAAGGACAAAGGGGTGTGTTTCCAAAAAGCATTGTCACAAGTTCTGTCATTGTCAACATTTTTTGTTACCCAAAACCACAGTTCCAACAAACATTTGTGAACTGCATCGCAAACTTACAAATGAGAACCCGCAATAAATCAAACATCAAAGAAAGCAAAATGACAGGGAACGAAAAAAAGTTAATTGTGATTGCGAATCAAGTAGTTAAGAGAAGCTATTGCAAATCCACTTCGTGCGTGTCGCATAATTAACGACAGTATTGTTGCAGGTTTGACTGGCTTTGGAACACATTCATAACATTTATATAACATTTAATGCCTCAAACATTTATATAATGCATATTAAGATATCTTTACCTACTTGACTGAAATAAAGAATGAATGAATGAAGTTTTCTGTGTTTAGATCTAGATGCACCCCAGACATCCATCTATCCAAAGGATGATGTAGAGCTGGGTGTTCAGAACACCCTCATCTGTCATGTGACTGGCTTCTACCCTCCATCTGTCAACATCTCATGGACTAAGAACAATGTTATTGTGACAGAGGGCATAAGTATAAGCCAGTACCGTCCAAGGACAGATGATACCTTTAACATCTTCTCCACTCTTAAGTTCACACCTGATGAAGGAGACATTTACAGCTGTACTGTGAACCACAAAGCCCTCCAAGGTCAACCTCAGACCAAAATATGGGGTGAGTGTGATTTTTAAATAGAATAGACAATATTACAGTTTTTTGTTGTTGTTGTTGTTGTTACAGAAACAAATTACTTGTTAATCATTTATCCCATGGATTTAATTTCCAGATGTAAATGTTGCTCTCCCAAGTGTTGGTCCAGCAGTGTTTTGTGGAGTAGGTCTGTCTCTTGGTCTGTTGGGAGTCATTTTAGGAACGTTCTTCCTCATGAAAGGACACAACTGTCACTGACTAATGAAGCCATGGAAACAAAAATTGAAAATATCTATTAATTGTTTTATAACTGAGCACTTTAAAACAATAATAAAAAAAAGATATGTGTCATTCTACATAAGGGACAACTGATGTTAAGGTATAGCGTTGGATTTTATTGCTTCTCAAATACTTTCAAATCATAATAAACCTTGCTTACTGTGTAACACTAAACATGAAAATTACAAAGCTCAAAAAGCCTGATTTTCTTTTCATTTTACAAATGGCATTCTCAATTTATAAGAAGTAATCTATACTTACATCACATGATCTAAAATTATTTTGATAACATTGATTAAAAACACTTTCTCAGTAACATATAGACATTTGAAAATGAGATGTAAATGAGTTTTAAATCAAATTAGTGTAATTACTGCAATTCATATATATTCAGAAGTTAGTGTTTTCTTCTTTGACAAAAAGACATTTTAAATATGAACACAGAAAGATTGTTATAAGTGTTTTAACGAGTAATCTGGGTTTGTTTTTTGTTTTGGTGGGTGTGTTTTGGTGTTTTGAATCATGTTTATGTTCTGTGTCATAGTTTTCAAACATTTTCCTGTTTTAGTTTCCTCAGTGATTCACGGTTTGATTATCTGTTGCACCTGTTAAATAGTTTCTCTGAGTATTTAAACATTGTGATTCTTCTGTTCTTGATGTGATCTTGTCATTATTATGTTAGTTGTGCCAAAGAACTAATTGTATTTAAAAATAACTATTATGGTTGCTTATTGGTTTGGTGCTGCATAAATAATGATGATGAGACCAGCTTTGGATATAGAAAATTAATATATATATATATATATATATATATATATATATATATATATATATATATATATATATATATATATATATATATATATATTAAAAAAGAAAGTATATAAAAAATGTCCAAGAGTAAAATGTCAAAATTCACAGCGTTCATAAAGCAGTAGATGAAAAGTAGACCTCCCGAGATTACTTACAAAGTCTGGTGAGTTCTGAAGTGCAGACAAAGAAACTTTACACATAAGGAAAGGATTTGTAAATGGTGAGTAAGCGAAGCATCTTACTGTGGTTCACATGATAATATCAACATTGTCACGAATCTGGTCGGTGACCTGCGGTCTGCTCACCACCAGATGTCGCTCTCACCCTGTCACTACGCTCTGTTGTACTACACCCCGGACTACATTCCCCGTCATTCAACGCGCTGATTGACGCGCTCCGTTACAAACATGGTTGATACAATATGATACTGATTGCATTTGGGCTACACACATTTACAGCGCAAACTGTGTAGGCCCCCCGCATGAGTGAAGGCAGGGCCCATTACAGTATCAAGTCAGTGTGCAAGTGCCATGCCATTTGCTATAGTTTATTTTGTGTCAAAACTATTTTCTGCTATCTGTATATAATGATTAGTTATATATAACTCATGACAATATTTTACATTCCACCCTTAAAACTTAATGAAACATGTTAGTGAAACATGTTCTTAAAAAGCATCTAGTGAAGGAATGCAATACATCAAGTTTTTTGTTATTATTTATTTATCTGTTTATTTATTTATTTATTTTCAAGCTGCATGGATTAAAAAAATCTAATATACACATATCAGTCAAAATTGCGTTGTGAAAGAAAAAAAGGAGTTGTCAGCAAATCATTTACATTTTACTTTTTATTCAGAGCAGAGCAAAATAAAATCATAATAGCAGCTATAATATTACACTACAAATGTATATATGCAATTATAAAATAAAACACAATATATTATATAAATTATAGATAGATAGATAGATAGACAGAAAGAGAGAGAGAGAGAGATAGGAAGGCCCCCACCACTGCACATAGGCCTGTTTTTCAATGGTCACGTACCTAGCCAGAGTCAGACGGTGTGCAATTTTGAATGCATCCTTTTTTTTTTAGATAACCTTTCCTGTTCTTTCAGAGTCACTGTTTGCGGATACCACTGAAATGAATGTTTCTTCTTTTCTTCTCAGTGTAATGCCATATTACAGCTCCTTATAATTTGTAATAAATAAATAAATAAAAAAGAGTAATTGATGGATTTGTTAATTGATTTAAAAAGTCACTGTATACTACCTTAGTGTGTTAATCACTAACATTAACAGTATTTGTAAATAAAGTTACCAAGGTGTCTTCAGTAGAGTAAGAGTTCAATAGTTTCGGAGAAGAAACTAGAAGAAGAAGAAAAGGAGAAGAAGGAAAAAAAAACCACACCACAGTTTTATTTAAATTAGGCATTTGTTATCCAGATTGATAACTGGATGGTGCTTGTGATAATAAATCAAAGCAGGATACTACCTAGTAACATTTGATATTTATATCTGGAGTAACTGGTTGGACAGTCACCTTAAACATCCACCTGACATGAACATAAAGCACTGGCGGCATGTCGCTGGGATTCAGTGCGAGTGAAAATGTCACTGCTACAGTATTTGAGTTGCCATCTCATTTTGACACTGTCTGTATTGACTGGAGCAAAAAGTGGTAAGATGAGAATAATACAATTGAATATCAACAATAACTGCATTAGTAGTAGTAGTAGATGTAAATGATTTAAATGATATACTTCAGCATGTTTTTAGGGTGATTTGATTGTCTTCTAAGGATGAATTCTCTATCATATTTTACTTAAACTGTTTGTGGACAGCGTAATTTGACATACGACATGTACTCCACAGATTCATCTCTCTTTGAATATTACTAATAAACTTATAAAAGAACCTCTCTTTTTTGTTGATGTCATATTTATCTGACAAATCTATGATTGTTCTGCCTCTTTTTCAGCTGATGACTACTACATAAGACAGTCGAGATGCATCTACAGCTCTCCTGATCTCAGTGACATGGTGTATATTGACAGCTTTTATTTAAATAAATTTCTATTCATACAGTTCAACAGTACTTTGAGGAGGTTTGTGGGGTTTAGTGAGATCGGAATGAGAGCTGCAGAGGGATGGAATAATAGCCCCTTTTTGCTAACAGAGAGAGCTGGTGCTGATGTATGCAAATTTATCATTAAAAGCAAGGACACACCGGACCTTATTAAAGTAGGTAAGTGGCTCAAAACTCCTCAAAGAACTTTACCATCACTCATGGAATTCCTTTTTTGTTTGTTCATTTGTTTTTAACATTTGTGTTTTGTGTTTTAACATCAAACATTGTTTCCATTAATAATTATTTTCCAGTTACTAACTGGAAAATAATTATTAATGGAAAAATGTTTGATGAAAAATGAGTGATCCACTCTAACATCTAGAAAATTAAAATAAATAATTCATATTGATCTGCGTTGTTCAAATGCCATTTCTTGTGTTAAACACCCCAACATTCAATATGCACACATACATATGAGAAATGCATTGGACTGCATATTTAATAATGTTGCTCTCTTTGATTCAGTGCAACCAAAGGTTAAGCTCAGTTCCGTGACGAGGGCTGGTGGCAGACATCTAGCTGTGTTAATGTGCAGCGCATATGAATTTTATCCTCCGCACATCAAAGTGTCCTGGCTGAGAGATGGTAAACCAGTGACCTCTGAAGTGACCTCCACTATGGAGATGGCTGATGGGGACTGGTACTACCAGATTCACTCTGAGCTGGAGTACACCCCCAAATCTGGAGAGAAGATCTCCTGTATGGTTGAGCATGCTAGCTTCAATAAACCCATGATCTATGACTGGGGTAAGATGAGACACCTACTGTCATATTAGAACTGTTTGTGGTAAGCATAATTTGACATATGATATTTGACACACTCCACAGATCCGTCTCTGCTTGAGTCTGAGAGGAATAAAATTGCTATTGGAGCCTCTGGTCTGGTGCTGGGAATCATCATCACAGCTACTGGAATCATTTACTTCAAGAAGAAATCAACAGGTATGTGGAGATCAGAATAATTCAGAATGATATTAATCTGTGTACATCATCCTTGTACATGCATGCAACTTGTCAATTTTTTTTTTTTTTTTGTGACAGGAAGGATCCTATTACCTCAGTAATGATGTTTCAATGTGCTGTAATCACCTGTGGTTTTCAATCCTAGTCTCAGGGACCCACCGCTCAGCACATTTTCTGTCTCTCTGATCTGATGCACTCAGGATATGTTTGTGCTTTTTTTTTTAAAGTTTTGTGTATAGAAAACAATGTTACCAAAACAATCCCTGTTTACACGGATCCTGCTTTATCATGCATGTTAGACCAGTAGTTGCCAATGTCACTTTGTAAAAAAACACAACACGTCTGCACACATACACATTCTTCTACAGTGCACTGAATGCACAGTCAAGATACATGCACATGACATCACTGTTTTTACAAATTCATGTTTTTGTAGTTTACACAGAGATATGCATATAACATTTTCTGATTTTAGTTAAAAATGTTGTTGCATAAACTCATGACTAGTTCATGGCGCTCTCTCAAAATAAGCTGATAAACTGAATCAGGGAGACATGCAAAATGTGCAGATCCATGGGTCCCCAAAACCAGGACTAAAAACAACTGACCTAGTTTAATAAATGCCACATAAAATGAGAGTTCACAAGAAGATTTAAAGAGCCAAACATTTTTAAAGACAGGAGAACACATATTCTAATTGCTATTGTGTACAGAATTTTTTAACTCTAAAATAACAATCCGCTTCAACTAAAACAGATCTGAAAAAGTAGTGGTGGGTAAAGATTATTTAAATTATGCTCTTTAACAGAGTCTTGATTTTGTTTTGGGGGTGTAACAGAACATGCTTTCATGCTTGGTGGTTCGAAAAACGCATTATTTTTATATAATTTACGTTATTACAATACATTTCTCCTAACCTGACTGGGCACTGATGTAAGCTCTGGCTGACGGCATACTTGAGCATTGGGTAAAGTGCAGAATGATTGGATCGGAACAGCTGGCAACTCTGTCTTGGGGAGATCATTCAGATCATGTTCGCTGCTAAACACCGTAGTTGGGTGACTCCGTAAGTTCACACCGGCATTTCCCCGGCTCCTGAATTCCCTCTGGTAATCATCAATTCTGCTCTGTATTTCTTTCGCACTCCATTCTTGAATAGGCTTGCATCTGAATATGCTTGCTAAACTGGGGTCAGGACAGAATTTAATAAACATCCTTGTTACCTCCTCTCCTATGTTGTCTAAATGTTTGCCTTGTCTTCGCAGTCCCTCATCTGCTAGATTAGCTGCTTTGTTCAGTCGGATCCAGTAGTCCACAGGATTCTCTTTAGCTCTGGGGAGAGTGGCATAAAAGTCGGCGAGAGGTAGGCAGGAGGGCGCTTCACTGAAGTACTGCATGAGGATTCCATAAATTAACTCAGGGTTCTCTCTGACGTTAAGCATAGCATCACTGCGCAGGCTGACTTTAACAACATCCTTTGCCTTTCCAGCAAGTCTACTCATTATCTCCTCAGCTTGTTCTTGAATAGGGCACATTTGTTTTCCTAAGCAAGCTTTTGTCCTGTCTACCCACTCTTCAAAGCCATACTTATCAGAGCCATCACCCCTAAATGTGTCATGCTCTGACTTCATGTGCACTGTTACTTGTGGTGTCAATGTATGTGTACACTGTTCTGTGCGTGCTGGCGTCTGAGTGTAACTGGGTGAATTGGTTTGGCACTCAGCGTTTACATTAACTAAGCCAGCAGACACTAGTTTCGCAACTATTGACTCACCAATATGCAAACCTAATTGCCCCACCATGTCCGTGAGGTGATCAAATGCAACTCTATCAACTCCAGGTGTCGAAGTGTACGGACCCTCACCAGGAACCCGCCCAACAGGAGTACCACCCAGGGTTTGACTTATCCCGATACCCCTACCGTTGTCAGCATGTACCTGAAATACCACCCTCTGGACTATCTATTAGCCATGTACCCCGTCCTCTGGGGAAACCCAAGTTACCATAACTTGTTACATCAAAGTCACCATCACACTCATGTTTTTCAGCCATTATGCGATCACAAAAATTATGCATGAAAAATAGTAAAAGAATAAAAAAAAAACAATATCAATTATGAGTTATCTCACTATATAAAATTCAATCTTGAACATGATGATAGTCAAAACAATGTTTTATATGTCCATGCGTTGTGTATATGTGAAAAACGAATGCACGTGATCTCAATCACGTTGTGTAAGTATGTATATACTGTCCTCATCCGTAGTATCAAAGATTTGATGCACTGACAAACTTGACCTGCTCACTGCATTGAAGACTTGGTCCACCAATAAACTTGAAACACACACAGCAACCACGGTTGATCTGCGTCGAGCTGATCGAAGAATCCAAGGAGGTCACAGCGCCAGTGTTATGGATGTGAAAGGAGACACTCACACAAGTGGTTTCTTCAGCTTTTTTTTTATCCACAGCATCCACAGCAGCGACACTCAAATCTTTTTGATAGAAAAAAGGGGTACAAATCAGGTTGGCTGTAGACAATATACTGCAGACATACATATAACTAGAAGAATAAAAATTACACTTTCACTCAGCTCATATTACAATTAATTATCAGAAATTTTAAGACAGACGCAATGACCACATGAAATGCACTGG
>CM070014.1:4179756-4244675 GCA_036247105.1 Cirrhinus mrigala
CGAGTGCATTCCCAGGTAGCCAAAATGCTCGAATCCGGCAAGCCGGAAGAAATGACTCGGGCCAGATGCGGTTGCCGGACTCATGTGAATTACGGGAGTGAATGACGCGCCAGAATCGGCCCGAGTACGCTGGCCCGAGTCCGGCTGCCGAAACTGAACCGACACTGCCGGCATCAGGCCACAATCACGCCAGCATAGATTATACAATTAGCCGGTACTGGCCCGAGTCTGGATTCCCAATGGAAATGTGTATGAAATACAGACCTATGTTTATTTAATTAATAAGAACAACAACATTTACCGAAGCAATATTAGCTTTGCTAAAGTAGCCTATATAGCCTAATTGGTTCGCTAAAAACTACAAAAACATTATTAAAGACTTCCTCCAGTTTTTTTAAACAATGTTATTTCCACAAATATCATACACACATGTACCTCCCCCTCACCCCTATCCCAAGAAAGAATGACACCATATAAATACTGTATAAGAAAATTTTATTTGAATTTATTACTGAAAATGTGACAACAAATGCACAAAAAAAGAGAAAAAGTCTTATAAAAGTTTGGGCACCCTGCACTACTTGGCAATGCACTCTTTGGTGAATATCACAGCCTGTGAAATGGTGCAGTTTACAGTTATATGAGTAATAGAGTATTCAAAATGTTACATGTAAAATGTCAGTAAAATGAGAAATATCAATTTTGGCCCTATACTTGACCACTCACAACACCCTGACTCAATCAGAACAACAAAATTAATCTTAAGATATTATGGCCTATCTGATTTTAATTTCCTAAAAGAAAACATACATTTACACATCTACTCTATAGTAAAATAACATTCAATTACTTACATGGCACAGATGCACTCTTTTCAGATGATCTTGACAAATCTGACAAAAATATAAAAAGTAAATCACAAAAAGATTAATAGTAGTATAGCAGGAAGGCACATTACACTACTCACATAGTGTGTTGTGCAATTAAATAATTACATTTCACTAACCACTAATGAATACATGAATTAAAACTGCGGCATACAAATATTGTGAATGTGTTTGACAGCCAGCTGAAAAAAATATACTTACAAAGCAAAAGACGCTCAGTGCTGTGGAGCATTTGGGGTACAGCAGCTACTGACACAAAAACAAAGGGGAGAAAAAGAAAAGAATCACTCAGTATGAGTCAGATGCATATATCTGTACAAACTGAAATGTACTGATTTTAACAAATGATTATTGACTAACCAGTGTGTTGAACATGGCAAGATGCAGAATGACTGGATTGATCACTGACAACAATCGGATGACAACCTAAAAAATAGAAAGAAAAAAGAATGAATATTTTCATTATTGAATATAATTATTTTACTTGAATATGACTTTTTTTTCCTTCCCTGCTATATACACGGGCCTAAATCTTTTACTTTTATTGTAATTCTTTGTTATTAATAAAAACAAAAAATATTATTATTATTATTATTATTATTATTATTATTATAAGGATAGGCTACATTGGCTTGTGAGTCTTTCTGTCTCTCGCTCGCTCACACACGTAGAGAGAGAGAGCGCGCGCGTTCAGTGTGCGTCAATGTCGCGCGCTCTCTCAGACAACACAATTTAAGCGTGAAAGTATTATTGTTGATAAGTGTAAAATAAATATATTGTTTATTGTTTAACTAACGTTACCTTGACCGACATGAATGTGAGGTTTTCTCAATCCTAGCAGATCTGCGCTAATGACGTCATACAGATAACGGTTTTAACGGTAACAGTCAGAGGTGCTGAAGAGCGGCCCATAGAAAATAAAGACGGAAAGACTCGTCTATGTGAACAGTAGGCTTAGATATGGTACATTTAAATGACAGTCCGTCAATTTTACACTTGCGTACACAAAAATACTTTACCTGAGGAAAACTCTTCCGTCCAGCGATGTCCACTCAGTCAAAGGGAGTCCGGCTGTGCGCGTGATGTGAGCGGACCGCAGCTTATATAACCTCTGGTTCTTTCGCGGGCTTCGCACGTGAGGTGTAAAATAGCCAAAGTTATATTTATATCTATTCTGTTAATTTATTTTTTATTATCTGACATGTAAATTTAAAGTCAGTATACCTTGAATTATATTTATTATTATTATTATTATTATTATTATTATTATTATAACTTAACACTTATTAATAATAACGTTGTTTTCACGGATTTCATAACCTGAAGATGGCAGCAGAGGATCACTTATTGGCTCATCCTACTCAGTAAATTTTGTTTTGATTTCATTTGGAAATAAAATGACTATTATCAATATTTGAAATTATATTCTGGCAAAAGTTGAGGTATCAGTTTTTAAATTATACCACATTATGATTATCAAGCCTGAAAATAATATTATAAAAGGGAGCCCTGGTGAAAGCATTTTTAGATCTGTTACAGCAAGATACCATTCTATTTTAGGGGTGTAGAACAATCACACACAGTCAGAAAGTGTCATATAATTTAGATGAAGGGAACATTTTCAAATGATAAGCGAAGTGCATTTGAGGTCAGCCTAAAAATGAATAGAAATATACCTTAAAATAGTAATACAAACTTTTGAAAAAATATGTCAAATAAAATTTTGTAAAAAATTGTAATTGAGCCTAATTAATTAACTGTGTGTGCCTGTACAGGTTTAATCTCCATTGTGGGGACCAAATATTAACACACAGAGTGAAAACTTAAATTTTGAAATTTTTGGGATTAACATTTGTGGCCCACATTCGGGCTGAATGCGGCTAAATGTGCCGTTTCTCAACCAGAATCGGGCCAGATCCACTGATCCAAAATCTAGCCAAATCTGGCAGCCATTACTGGGCCAGAGCTGGCTAACTTCTGGCGAGCCGCTGCCAGCACAAAGCCGAGTGAGCCGACACTTGGCCGCAACCGGCCCGATTCCGCTGGCTACCTGGGTTTCATGTGGTCATTGCGTCTGTCTTAAAATTTCTGATAATTAATTGTAATATGAGCTGAGTGAAAGTGTAATTTTTATTCGTCTAGTTATATGTATGTCTGCAGTATATTGTCTACAGTCAACCTGATTTGTACCCCTTTTTTCTATCAAAAGGGTATGTTGCTTTCATGTTATGACGTTATAAATGTTAACAAATGCTGTTTAAAAATTCGTGGTTTTCTCATTAGTATCTATAGTTTATTGTCCACTACTATTACACTGTTACTATTTACAAGTGTACTGTGATACAGTTTTCACGTTGTTTTCTATTGTTGTTTTATACTAGCAGATTTGAGTGTCACTGCTGCAGTCATATGTATGTCTGCAGTATATTGTCTACAGCCAACCTGATTTGTACCCCTTTTTTCTATCAAAAAGATATGAGTGTCGTTGCTGTGGATGCTGTGGATAAAAAAAAAAAGCTGAAGAAACCCCTTGTGTGAGTGTCTCCTTTCACATCCGTAACACTGGTGCCGTGACCTCCTTGGATTCTTCGATCAGCCTGACGCAGATCGACCGTGGTTGCTGTGTGCGTTTCAAGTTTATTGGTGGACCAAGTCTTCAATGCAGTGAGCAGGTCAAGTTCGTCAGTGCATCAAGTCTTCGATACTACGGATGAGGACAGTATATACATACTTACACAACGTGATTGAGATTGTGCATTCGTTTTTCACATATACACAACGCATGGACATATAAAACATTGTTTTCACTATCATCATGTTCAAGATTGAATTTTATATAGTGAGATAACTCATAATTGAGATTGATTTTTTTTTTTTTTTTTTTATTCTTTTACTATTTTTCATGCATAATTTTTGTGATCGCATAATGGCTGAAAAACATGAGTGTGATGGTGACTTTGATGTAACAAGTTATGGTAACTTGGGTTTCCCCAGAGGACGGGGTACATGGCTAATAGACAAACCAGAGGGTGGTATTTCAGGTACGTGCTGACAACGGTAGGGGTATCGGGACAAGTCAAACCCTGGGTGGTACTCCTGTTGAGCGGGTTCCTGGTGAGGGTCCGTACACTTCGACACCTGGAGTTGATAGAGTTGCATTTGATCACCTCACGGACATGGTGGGGCAATTAGGTTTGCATATTGGTGAGTCAATAGTTGCGAAACTAGTGTCTGCTGGCTTAGTTAATGTAAACGCTGAGTGCCAAACCAATTCACCCAGTTACACTCAGACGCCAGCACGCACAGAACAGTGTACACATACATTGACACCACAAGTAACAGTGCACATGAAGTCAGAGCATGACACATTTAGGGGTGATGGCTCTGATAAGTATGGCGTTGAAGAGTGGGTAGACAGGACAAAAGCTTGCTTAGGAAAACAAATGTGCCCTATTCAAGCACAAGCTGAGGAGATAATGAGTAGACTTGCTGGAAAGGCAAAGGATGTTGTTAAAGTCAGCCTGCGCAGTGATGCTATGCTCAACGTCAGACAGAACCCTGAGTTAATTTATGGAATCCTCATGCAGTACTTCAGTGAAGCGCCCTCCTGCCTACCTCTCGCAGACTTTTATGCCACTCTCCCCAGAGCTAAATAGAATCCTGTGGACTACTGGATCCGACTGAACAAAGCAGCTAATCTAGCAGATGAGGGACTGTGAAGACAAGGCAAACGTTTAGACAACATAGGAGAGGAGGTAACAAGGATGTTTATTAAATTCTATCCTGACCCCAGTTTAGCAAGCATATTCAGATGCAAGCCTATTCAAGAATGGAGTGCAAAAGAAATACAGAGCAGAATTGATGATTACCAGAGGGAATTCAGGAGCCGGGGAAATGCCGGTGTGAACTTACGGAGTCACCCAACTACGGTGTTTAGCAGCGAACATGATCTGAATGATCGCCCCAAGACAGAGTTGCCAGCTGTTCCGATCCAATCATTCTGCACTTTACCCAATGCTCAAGTATGCCGTCAGCCAGAGCTTACATCAGTGCCCAGTCAGGTACAGCATCAGCCTTCCTCCTGCTCATCTGCAGCCCCAGTGATGTCTCAAAACACACAACAGGCTGACAGTCAGTTGTTCACTCGTATGATGGAGATGATGGAGCAGCTCATGGACAGGGTGCAATTGCGTGATGTTTCCAGTCCCAGACGTGACTCTAGACAGCAACGCAACTTTGTCAGAAGTGCCTGTCGGATCTCTAACGACAACAAACATACCACGATGACACATTGCATGACTGACAGACTGTGCTTTGCATACTTCTCCCCTGGGCACACAAAAAAGGAATGTCCTAAACAGTCTTCTGCCCAGTCGCAGCATGAGGGAAACTAGCAGACCCGTATTTGGAGGGAGGAAGTGCGGGTCATCATCATTGTAACTCCCAAGCTGTTGATGATTGTGAGACTCAGAATGCTTATCATTCAGCCAAAATAAACTGTGATCAATCAGAAATCATTTATCAGAACACACATGTTGTGGGTGGATGAGACAGCCTCTTTTACACGCCAGTGAAGATTGGAGAGATGGTTACGCTGAATGCAATGTTGGACAGCGGTTCGATGGCCTGCACTATTAATGAATCTGCTGAGATGACACTGAGATCAGCTGGTGCAGTGGATGAATGTGATGAGTTTGTTGCTGATGTCACCCTGGTAGGCTGTGGAGGGCCGCGTGTGAAACCAAGATCATCATTCAATCTTGCCATGGTATAAAGATGATAGTACCTACATTAGTGGTTCCCGGACAACATGATGAGCTGATACTTGGGACTAATGTTATTAAACACATTCTCAGATACTTCAAAATGAGTGATGGATTTTGGGAAGCAGTGTCTAAACCAACGTCTTCGGACCCTGAGTGTGAAAGCTTCTTGTCAATGCTTGTGGGATTGAACCGTTGGAGAGGAGAGGTGATCCCTGAGAAGATTGGGACAGTAAGATGCAACTCAGCTGTCCATCTCGAGCCAGACTGTGAGTACGTAGTATGGGGGAAGTTGCCCAAATCAGCTGTTGTCTCTCCTGGAAGTGCAGTCATGACTGAGCCTACATCATCTCACTCTGCTCCCAGAGGTGTCATGGTGGCTAGACTGATCACGTCTCTGTGGGGAGATGGATGGGTCCCCTTGAAACTTATTAACACATCAGGCAGGCCAGTGCTATTAAGAAAGAATGCAAAAATTGCAGACCTCTATCCGTGCATTGCACCTGAAGATTTTGATTACACTAATATTGTCAGTCCTCTGCTGGTAAACTGCTTAGCAAGTTTGTCTGATGGAGCAGCTAATGCATTACCTGTGAGCGAACGACTTAAGTCAGTTGGTCTGGATAGTCTCGACATTGACTCATGCGACATCTTAGATGCATGTAAGCAGCGGTTGGTAAACCTGATTCTGAGCTACGAAGATGTATTTTCACACAGCCATCTTGATTGTGGGGAAGCAAAGGGCTTCGTACACAGAATACACCTCTCAGACACCAGACCATTCAGGCTTCCATTCAGACGTGTAGCACCCAGCCAGTATCAGAAACTGCGGCAGGTGCTGACCGAAATGGAGGAGAAGGAGATCTTAGGCGATCTACCAGCGAGTATGCCTCTCCTCTCGTTTTGGTCTGGAAGAAGAATGGGGATTTGCGTGTATGTACAGACTTCCGCTGGCTGAACAGGAGAACACTGAAGGATGCGCACTCTCTTCCGCATTAAGCGGATTGTTTGGCAGCACTGGGCGGAAATGCTTTATTTAGCACAATGGATTTGATGTCCGGATTCTATAACATGCCACTGCACGAAGACGACCGCAAGTTTACAGCTTTTACGATGCCCATAGGTCTTTTCGAGTACAATCGTTTACCCCAGGGCCTCTGCAACAGTCCTGGCAGCTTCATGCGTATGATGACCAGCATATTCGGAGACGAAAACTTCCTCAGTCTCCTGTGTTATCTAGATGACCTGATTGTCTTTGGTCCAGATGAGACTACTGCTCTTGATCGCTTAGAGATGGTGTTTGGCAGACTCCGTGCATTTAATCTCAAGCTGGCTCCAAAAAAATGTCACCTGATGAGAAAATCAGTGAAGTTTTTCGGGCATATAATTGATCAGACAAGGGTTTCCACAGACCCAAGCAAAGTTGAAAGTATCTATAAAATGAGCAGTTTGGATTTGATGGAGCTAGATGGAGCTACTCCTTCCCAGAAGAAAATAAGATCATTCCTGGGCTTGGTGAATTACTACCAGCACTTCATTCCGAACTATTCAGCTGTAGCAAAGCCTCTTTTTAGTCTCCTAAAAAGCCAGAAGGCAAGAGGGAAAAATCTGGGGAAGCAGGGTCATGTCCACCTGAACAGAAAGCTGAAGCCCAGTGACTGGACAGAAGCGCAGCACCAGGCTGTCGAGAGGTTGAAAACATTGTTGGTCGAGAGCGTTGTCCTTGCTCATCCAGATTTTAATCGCCCTTTTGTGCTGGCAACGGATGTGTCGTTAGATGGTATTGGAGCTGTGCTCTCGCAGGTCCCAGAGGGGGAGATGAAAGCCAGGCCTGTAGCCTTCGCCAATAAAATAAGTCCCTTTCTCGGTCACAGCAAAACTATCCAGCGCATCGTTTGGAGTTTTTGGCCTTAAAATGGTCAATATGCGATAAGTTCAGTCATTGGCTCAGGGGCCATGAATTCACCGTCTTGACTGACAATAATCCCTTGGCCCATATACTTACAAAACCCAAACTTGATTGCTGCGAACAACGCTGGGTGGCTAAATTGGCAAGCTACAACTTCAACATCAAGTATGTGCCTGGTCCCCACTGTCGTGGATGCCCTAAGTCGGGTTCCGTTTGTCAAGACTGACGTCACGCAGAGACTGCTCAAAGAGCCTTATGGAGCACTTTTAGCTGACTCCAAAGGAATGTCAACAGATTCAGTGCAGGATGCCTTCAGACGTGCAAGAAAGACAGAGTGTCTTTAACACAAGTCAGTCATACAAACACAACATTCAACAACTTGATGAACTAATGTTGATCCCTAGTGCGGAGGTCTCTGCCACATTGGATTCGCATGTCGAGTGGAACATAGGTGCCAGGACGCGAGCTATGACTGTCGTTGATCATCTACCTCAAGTCATGTCTGGAGGACAGGACACGCTTCCGGCATATTCAGAACAGGAGTTGCGTGAAAAACAACTCCATGATAAGTACTTGTCAAGAGTTTTGTATTATGTTGAGCGCCAGCGTAGACCTACCAGAAGAGAAAGGACAAAGGAATCTATGATTGTTATTCGATATCTGAAGCACTGGGAGAAGCTCGTTGTCAGAAATGGTGTGTTGTACAGAGTGTCACGTGACCAACTGTCAAGGATTAAACGTCATCAGTATGTTGTCACAGAGTCTCTGGTAAATGTGATTCTAAAAGGAATTCATGACGACTGTGGCCATCAAGGTCAGTCTCGGACTATAAGTCTTGCAAGGCAGCGGTTCTTTTGGATGAACATGGATCGAACTGTAAGAGACTATGTCCGTAGATGTTACCGCTGCACTGTGAGCGAAACTACGGATCCTTCTGGGAGAGCCCCCTTGGAAAACATTTCAACAAGTAGACCATTAGAACTTGTCTGCATAGACTTCTGGTCAGCAGAAGATTCCAGTAACAAGTCTGTTGACGCCTTGGTAGTGACTGATCATTTCACAAGACTGGCACAAGCTTTTGTGTGTAGAGACCAGTCTGCCAAACAAGTTGCCAGGGTCCTATGGGACAGGTACTTTTGCATTCATGGCCTTCCAGAAAGGATTCATAGTGACCAAGGGCCATGTTTTGAAAGCAAGTTGATTCGGGAGCTTCTAAGGGTTTCTGGGGTGAGCAAGTCACGCACAACGCCATATCACCCGATGGGTAATGGGAGCGTGGAACGCTTTAACAGAACCCTTGGCAATATGATCCGAGTTTTGTCACCAGATGTGAAAAGAGATTGGCCTAGATGTCTACAGACACTGACATTTCTGTATAATTGAACGATACATGAAACGACATGTTATGCCCCCTTTTATCTGATGTTCGGGCGCGTGCCTCGTCTGCCCATTGATATTCTTTTTCGTTCAGTTTTGGATGATCCTGCTGTAACCAGCTGTGATAAGTTTGTGACTACTTTAGTCAAAGATCTGAAAGAAGCACAGCTAATTGCACAAAAACATGCGACGAAAGAGCAGAAAAGACATGCAGAGTTGTACAACAGAAGAGTGAAAGGACTGGACATCGAAATAGGTGACTAAGTGCTCTTGGCGAATAAAACCGAAAGGGGTAAAAGGAAAGTCGCCGACAGGTGGGAGTCGACAGTTTACACCGTCATGGATCGTAAACCAAACACTCACACTTACAGGATCTGCAATCCATCTACCGATCAGGAAAAAGTGGTTCATCGAAACCTGCTGATGTTAGTAAATTTCCTACCAGTGAATGTGGAGAACTCCCTGTCTGATCAGCTTTCTGACGCATCCAAATCTTGTCAGAGGCTCCCTTCAGTCCTTTCCTATGTAGAGATGCAGGAGTGCCTGAGCATGAGGAGGACAGCTACAGCAGTGTTACAGTGGATGGATCAGTGATGACGGAAGGCATTATCCACATGTGACAATGCTGGCATTGGCCAAGGGAATGATTCTATGTCAGTTTAGGAATCTGGTACCAGGGACAGAACAATTAGTTGGGTTTCGGACCTGCCTGACAGATGCGTTCAAAGCGAGTCTGATCAAACCCTAAGTGGAATTCTGGCAGATCCCTCAACTAAGGTCACAGCTGCTGCACCAGAAAGTCACCAATCTGAATCATCTAGAGATGCAAGTATGTCTGTTTCTGGTGACATTGAAAGTGACAGTTCAGATTCGCATGATTCAGAAGCAGAGACAGTCCTGTCTGCCCAGCCACACTCACAGACTTCTGCCAATACACATGCAGCTGACATTAAGAATGTACAACCAAGTTATGACTCAGTCACACAGGTTAGGTCTCGTTTTGGTCGCATCATTAGACCTGTTGACAGATTAATACATGTTATGTCAGCACAAGCTATGGTTCAGGACACAAAACACAATGTTCAGGCTGTTTGTAAGTCAGTACTTAGAGCCTTTTCTGCTTAGAAGTCATATTTGATTTCATGTCCCTTAGTATATTAGCTTGAAATTTGTTTTATTAGTCTTTTCTTATCAGTTTCTAATCTGAAAAAAAAAAAGGTTCAGAAAGCACATACTTGATTAAATGGGTGCCTTCACAAACTTTAATGGGATGCTACACCTTTTCTATACTTTTCTTTTTGCTTTTGCATTGTTAAGCGAAGTTGAGGAGGAAAGGATATTGTGGAATGTATGTAGATGTTCTACTGTCGGTGGTTGGTGGGAGAGCCTAGCGCTACTCTTCCATCACTTCATCCTTATGGAATAATTGTATTTTTGACACCTTTAATAGGAAATCCTTTCGTATTGTGTAATTCTTTACTGAGAACTAAAGAGATAATAATCTGTTGATGATACTCCACTCATCATGCATATATTTTATGTAATTCAGTGGGGGTGGATGTAACTGGGTTAAAAAGAACATAATTTAGTGAGTGAAGACTTTTAGGTGAATTTCATAAAATAAAATATTTGGTTGTATTTGTTGATGTACGAAGGCTCCCCTCCTGTGGCTGTTAATGGTACTGCAGATGTAGTATTTTGTCCCTCTTCTCTTGCCGTACCGCAGCAGATTTGAGTGTCACTGCTGCAGGTATGTACAATTTTTCACGCTCTAACTCATTAACGTATTAATTGTGGAAGTAATATGTTTTATGTGACTACTTTTGACGCAATTGATTGGATTCACGTATTTGAACGTGTATACAATGTATTAAACACTTTAACGCAGTTGTTGAGGTTCTTATGAATATATTGAATTTCCTCGTGCATTCAGGAGCGGTAACGAGTGCATTTCATGTGGTCATTGCGTCTGTCTTAAAATTTCTGATAATTAATTGTAATATGAGTTGAGTGAAAGTGTAATTTCTATTCGTCTGCAGTATATTGTCTACAGCCAACCTGATTTGTACCCCTTTTTTCTATCAAAAAGATTTGAGTGTCGCTGCTGTGGATAAAAAAAAAAGCTGAAGAAACCCCTTGTGTGAGTGTGTCCTTTCACATCCGTAACACTAGGCTAATCAGTGATGATGTTCTTTGATAATGTTAGGCTGCTTTTAGCCTTGTGCTGGAGCTGGTTTCGGGCAAAGAAATTAAGTATGTAAATAATTAAATACAGGATAATATCATGTATTGGCGATTTTGCAGGCTGATGATAGGACCCAGCACTACTGTAGTGTATTATTTACTCACCCTCCATGCATACTAGGTGTATATGACTTCCTTTTTTCAGACAAATGCAGTCAAAGTTATATTCAAATTTGCCTCACAACAAAAATATCCTTATTTAAAACGTAAAAATCACTTTAATCTAACTTGCGCTAACAGTTGTACACGGAACTTGCTTCTTTTGACAAGGGGCGTGGCAGTACTGAAACACCATCTAAGCTGTTCACCAATGCACTGCAACGCAGTGGGACAGCTAACCAATCATAACACATTTCGTTTTTCGGAAGGCGGAACCCGGAACTAATCAAGCCATTTTTTTTGCCAGACTAGGAGAAATGTTGCATGTATCTTGACTGTGCATTCAGTGCACTGTAGAAGAATGTGTATGTGTGCGGATGTGTTGTGTTTTTTTACAAAGTGCCATTGGCAACTACTGGTCTAGCATGCATGATAAAGCAGGATCCGTGTAAACAGGGATTGTTTTGGTAACATTGTTTTCTATACACAAAACTTTAAAAAAAAAAAGCACAAACATATCCTGAGTGCATCAGATCAGAGAGACAGAAAATTTGCTGAGCGGTGGGTCCCTGAGACTAGGATTGAAAACCACAGATGATTACAGCACATTGAAACATCATTACTGAGGTAATAGGATCCTTCCTGTCACAAAAAAAAAATAGTTGCAATAGTTACAAGTTGCATGCATGTACAAGGATGATGTACACAGATTAATATCATTCTGAATTATTCTGATCTCCACATACCTGTTAATTTCTTCTTGAAGTAAATGATTCCAGTAGCTGTGATGATGATTCCCAGCACCAGACCAGAGGCTCCAATAGCAATTTTATTCCTCTCAGACTCAAGCAGAGATGGATCTGTGGAGTATGTCAAATATCATATGTCAAATTATGCTTACCACAAACAGTTCTAATATGACAGTAGGTGTCTCATCTTACCCCTGTCATAGATCATGGGTTTATTGAAGCTAGCATGCTCAACCATACAGGAGATCTTCTCTCCAGATTTGGGGGTGTACTCCAGCTCAGAGTGAATCTGGTAGTACCATCAGCCATCTCCATAGTGGAGGTCACTTCAGAGGTCACTGGTTTACCATCTCTCAGCCAGGACACTTTGATGTGCGGAGGATAAAATTCATATGCGCTGCACATTAACACAGCTGGATGTCTGCCACCAGCCCTCGTCACGGAACTGAGCTTAACCTTTGGTTGCACTGAATCAAAGAGAGCAACATTATTAAATATGCAGTCCAATGCATTTCTCATATGTATGTGTGCATATTGAACGTTGGGGTGTTTAACACAAGAAATGGCATTTGAACAACGCTGATAAATATGAATTATTTATTTTAATTTTCTAGATGTTAGAGTGGATCACTCATTTTTCATCAAACATTTTTCCATTAATAATTATTTTCCAGTTAGTAACTGGAAAATAATTATTAATGGAAACAATGTTTGATGTTAAAACACAAAACACAAATGTTAAAAACAAATGAACAAACAAAAAAGGAATTCCATGAGTGATAGTAAAGTTCTTTGAGGAGTTTTGAGCCACTTACCTACTTTAATAAGGTCCGGTGTGTCCTTGCTTTTAATGATAAATTTGCATACATCAGCACCAGCTCTCTCTGTTAGCAAAAAGGGGCTATTATTCCATCCCTCTGCAGCTCTCATTCCGATCTTACTAAACCCCACAAACTTCCTCAAAGTACTGTTGAACTGTATGAATAGAAATTTATTTAAATAAAAGCTGTCAATATACACCATGTCACTGAGATCAGGAGACTGTAGATGCATCTCGACTGTCTTATGTAGTAGTCATCAGCTGAAAAAGAGGCAGAACAATCATAGATTTGTCAGATAAATATGACATCAACAAAAAAGAGAGGTTCTTTTATAAGTTTATTAGTAATATTCAAAGAGAGATGAATCTGTGGAGTACGTCGTATGTCAAATTACGCTGTCCACAAACAGTTTAAGTAAAATATGATAGAGAATTCATCCTTAGAAGACAATCAAATCACCCTTCTAAAAACATGCTGAAGTATATAATTTAAATCATTTACATCTACTACTACTACTAATGCAGTTATTGTTGATATTCAATTGTATTATTCTCATCTTACCACTTTTTGCTCCAGTCAATACAGACAGTGTCAAAATGAGATGGCAACTCAAATACTGTAGCAGTGACATTTTCACTCGCACTGAATCCCAGCGACATGCCGCCAGTGCTTTATGTTCATGTCAGGTGAATGTTTAAGGTGACTGTCCAACCAGTTACTCCAGATATAAATATCAAATGTTACTAGGTAGTATCCTGCTTTGATTTATCATCACAAGCACCATCCAGTTATCAATCTGGATAACAAATGCCTAATTTAAATAAAACTGTGGTGTGGATTTTTTTTTTCTTCTTCTCCTTTTCTTCTTCTTCTAGTTTCTTCTCCGAAACTATTGAACTCTTACTCTACTGAAGACACCTTGGTAACTTTATTTACAAATACTGTTAATGTTAGTGATTAACACACTAAGGTAGTATACAGTGACTTTTTAAATCAATTAACAAATCCATCAATTACTCTTTTTTATTTATTTATTTATTACAAATTATAAGGAGCTGTAATATGGCATTACACTGAGAAGAAAAGAAGAAACATTAATTTCAATGGTATCCGCAAACAGTGACTTACATTTGAAATGCTCTGAAAGAACAGGAAAGGTTCTCTAAAAAAAGGATGCATTCAGAATTGCACACCGTCTGACTCTGGCTAGGTATGTGACCATTGAAATACAGGCCTATGTGCAGTGGTGGGGGCCTTCCTATCTCTCTCTCTCTCTCTCTCTCTCTCTCTCTCTCTGTCTATCTATCTATCTATCTATCTATAATTGATATAATATATTGTGTTTTATTTTATAATTGCATACATACATTTGTAGTGTAATATTATAGTTGCTATTATGATTTTATTTTGCTCTGCTCTGAATAAAAAGTAAAATGTAAATGATTTGCTGACAACTCCTTTTTTTCTTTCGCAACTCAATTTTGACTGACGTGTATATTAGATTTTTTTAATCCATGCAGCTTGAAAATAAATAAATAAATAAATAAACAGATAAATAAATAATAATAACAAAAAACTTAAAAATGTATTGCATTCCTTCACTAGATGCTTTTTAAGAACATGTTTCACTAACATGTTTCATTAAGTTTTAAGGGTGGAATGTAAAATATTGTCATGAGTAATATAGAGAAACTATTTAACAGGTGCAACAGATAATCAAACCATGAATCACTGAGGAAACTAAAACAGGAAAATCATGACAATATAAAACAGGAAAATCATTATATACAGATAGCAGAAAATAGTTTTGACACAAAATAAACTAGCAAATGGCATGGCACTTGCACACTGACTTGATACTGTAAGGGGCCCTGCCTTCACTCATGCAATCTGTATCATATTGTATCAACCATGTTTGTAACGGAGCGCGTCAATCAGCGCGTTGAATGACGGGGAATGTAGTCCGGGGTGTAGTACAACAGTCTGAGCGTAGTGACAGGGTGAGAACGACATCTGGTGGTGAGCGGACCGCAGGTCACCGACCAGATTCGTGACAATGTTGATATTATCATGTGAACCACAGTAAGATGCTTCGCTTACTCACCATTTACAAATCCTTTCCTTATGTGTAAAGTTTCTTTGTCTGCACTTCAGAATTTACCAGACTTTGTAAGTAATCTCGGGAGGTCTACCTTTCATCTACTGTTTTATGAACGCTGTGAATTTTGACATTTTACTCTTGGACATTTTTTATATACTTTCTTTTTTAATATATATATATATATATACAGGGGTTGGACAATGAAACTGAAACACTCGCCAATATAGTATTGGAGGTCTCATGGCTATATTTGCGCTGTCTGGTGCCCAATCTTCACTTACTGTACATTACACCAGTTAGAGCAGAGTGTAAAGTTTCATTATGTGCACCCAATGGTTCAAACATTGTACCTTGAAGGTAGTGCTCTGTATCAGGATAATAATGCACCAGTACACACAGCAAGACTGGTGACAGACTGGTTTAATGAACATGAAAATTAAGTTGAACATCTCCCATGGCCTGCATAGTCACCAGATCTGAATATTATTGAGCCACTTTGGGGTGTTTTGGAGGAGCGAGTCAGGAAACGTTTTCCCACATCAGCATCACATAGTGACCTGGCCACTGTTCTGCAAGAGGAAAATGGCTCAAAATCCTTCTGGCTGCTTTGCAGGACTTGTATTTGTCACTCCCACGATGAAATGATGTTGTATTGGCTGCAAAAGGAGGCCCAATATCATACTAATTGTGATCTAAAACCAGGTGTTTCAGTTTCATTGTCCAACCCCTGTATATATATATATATATATATATATATATATATATATATATATATATATATATATATATATAATATAAATTTTCTATAATAATGAAGCTGGTCTCATCATCATTATTTATGCAGCACCAAACCAATAAGCAACCAACATCTGAACCCCATAATAGTTATTTTTAAATACAATTAGTTCTTTGGCACAACTAACATAATAATGACAAGATCACATCAAGAACAGAAGAAACACAATGCTTAAATACTCAGAGAAACTATTTAACAGGTGCAACAGATAATCAAACCATGAATCACTGAGGAAACTAAAACAGGAAAATGTTTGAAAACTATGACACAGAACATAAACATGATTCAAAACACCAAAACACACCCACCAAAACAAAAAACAAACCCAGATTACTCGTTATAACACTTATAACAATCTTTCTGTTCATATTTAAAATGTCTTTTTGTCAAAGAAGAAAACACTAACTTCTGAATATATATGAATTGCAGTAATTACACTAACTCATTTACATCTCATTTTCAAATGTCTATGTTATTGAGAAAGTGTTTTTAATCAGTGTTATCAAAATAATTTTAGATCATGTGATGTGAGTATAGATTACTTCTTATAAATTGAGAATGCCATTTGTAACATGAAAAGAAAATCAGGCTTTTTGAGCTTTGTAATTTTCATGTTTAGTGTTACACAGTAAGCAAGGTTTATTATGATTTGAAAGTATTTGAGAAGCAATAAAATCCAACGCTATACCTTAACATCAGTTGTCCCTTATGTAGAATGACACATATCTTTTTTTATTATTGTTTTAAAGTGCTCAGTTATAAAACAATTAATAGATATTTTCAATTTTTGTTTCCATGGCTTCATTAGTCAGTGACAGTTGTGTCCTTTCATGAGTAAGAACATTCCCAAAATGACTCCCAACAGACCAAGAGACAGACCTACTCCACAAAACACTGCTGGACCAACACTTGGGAGAGCAACATTTACATCTGGAAATTAAATCCATGGGATAAATGATTAACAAGTAATTTGAACTTAAGAGTGGAGAAGATGTTAAAGGTATCATCTGTCCTTGGACGGTACTGGCTTATACTTATGCCCTCTGTCACAATAACATTGTTCTTAGTCCATGAGATGTTGACAGATGGAGGGTAGAAGCTAGTCACATGACAGATGAGGGTGTTCTGAACACCCAGCTCTACATCATCCTTTGGATAGATGGATGTCTGGGGTGCATCTAGATCTAAACACAGAAAACTTTATTCATTCATTCTTTATTTCAGTCAAGTAGGTAAAGATATCTTAATATGCATTATATAAATGTTTGAGGCATTAAATGTTATATAAATGTTATGAATGTGTTCCAAAGCCAGTCAAACCTGCAACAATACTGTCGTTAATTATGCGACACGCAAGTGGATTTGCAATAGCTTCTCTTAACTACTTGATTCGCAATCACAATTAACTTTTTTTTGTTCCCTGTCATTTTGCTTTCTTTGATGTTTGATTTATTGCGGGTTCTCATTTGTAAGTTTGCGATGCAGTTCACAAATGTTTGTTGGAACTGTGGTTTTGGGTAACAAAAAATGTTGACAATGACAGAACTTGTGACGACTTGTGACAATGCTTTTTGGAAACACAACCCTTTGTCCTTCCTACCAGATCCCTGGATCCACCTGCTCTGCTGAGAAGGGTATAACTGCAGCCCGGAGATCTCCAAATGGGAGCAGGAACTCCAAAATAGCTGATTCTAAAGGTATTATTGGTTGTCAATCACAGTGTTGATTTCCTACACTATACTACAAAAATGCTAACACCTAAATCTACCCCACACCTGACCCTAACCTCAACCAGTGAAATTGACTGCACAGCGGGATTGGCACTGAATAGTGTGGTAGATAAACCATTAATAAGGGCCGCTTCGTAACTCCCCAACCGGAGCTCACTGGACAGTGGGACCTTTTAGTTACACCCAGCATCACTACCCTGCGAATTTCATGCCCCAGGATGCCCCCGTTGCTTAACACAAAGTGATAGAGTAAAAACTTTCCCCTGAGCTGCGCTGGGACGGCTCGTGGGAGAGCTCGTGGGTGATTACCATTTACATCACTAAGCAGACTTTCAAACTCCAGTCCGAACTCCACTGGCCACAAGCTTTGGGCTCTGCTCTCACTGAGCATACAGGTGCATCTCAGAAAATCAGAATACCATGAAAAGGTTCATTTTTTATTGTAACTTATTTTAAAAACTGAAACCTTCATATATTCTAGATTCATTACATGTAAAGTAAAATATTTCTAAAGTTTTTTTGTTTTAATTTTGATGATTAGAGCTTACAGCTCATGAAAGTCAAAAATCCAGTATCTCAAAATTTTCTCTTTACTTGACAGTATTCTCAAGCTTGCTGTCATCCCTGTTGCTTGTGCACTTTTGCCTACCCAATTTCTTCCTTCCAGTCAACATTGCATTTAATATACTTTGATACAGCACTCTGTAAACAGCCACCCCTTTCAGTAATGACCTTTGATGTTTAATTTATAAAGTTTTATTTTGAAATGTAAGTCAATAACAATTAGCTGAAGCCAGAGCCAATAGTTAAAGTGTTCGTGCGATGAGACCCCGCCCCATTTTGGAGGTTCTGCCCACTTTTGGAGTTCATACCCCACTTTGGAGATCTCCGGTCTGCAGTTATGCATACTTTGCTCTGCTGGTGCTGCTCATCTCCTTGGCTTCATTCTCTGTGCTGGCCTTCTTTAGCTCTTCAGCTCCACCTCAGTCTTCTCCTTCAGTAGCTCAGCCTTCCCACGAGCCTCTAGACCCATGAAACCACCTTGGCCTGTCAGCCTGCTGCCTCCACCATGGCTTCACACTCCCTTGTTTCTTTTCATCCTGGTTCTGCTAGAGACTTCTGGGCCTCTGGCTGTGACTTAGCCCTATACCCCTTCAGCTCCATTGGGCTCCTTCTTCCCTCCAGCTACTCCTGTGTCCTCTCTACCTCCAGTTTTGTCCTTCTTCTGGGCCTCTTTGTCAATTGCCTTAGTTAATTAGTTTCATCTGTGTCTAGTTTAGTTGCCTTTGTTTGCTGCTTGTGTATATAGCTCTGTGTTTTAGTTGCTCCTTGTTGGTTCTCATACTGTATTTCCTTTGTGTGGTAAATGTGTTCCTGCTATTCAGTGTTGAATGAGGTATATGCATACAATGTATGCACAGCTCCCACATGCACTTTGAATTGTTTTCGCACTACTTAGTTTGTCCACAAATTTTCAACTAAACTGGGCCATGTATCACAGTGTTTCATGTATGAATGAATAGTTCTGTTGTATTAAATTTTTATAAATGTGATGCAACATACACACATTCTGCTTTCTTTTACTTCTCAGAAATAACCTAATCTATCCTTTAGTGGTTCTATCATTATGTTTTCAAATTAGTGACAGGTTTGGGCACTTTTTTATTTATTTATTTATATTTATTTATTTTATTTATTTTTTAATGGCAATAAAAGATACTGACCCTGTGGTGTAAGAATGCAGTTTAACAACATTTTGTGAATAATAATTTTGTGATATGTTTTGGACACTGCTGATATATAGCAATAACACACTGTTGTTTATGTGACATTGCTTACTTAATGAAAACATTATAAACATTATAAATGTTCATAGCACATTCTCATGTCTTACCCATTTCTAGTGGTAGACTCTTGAATGTTTGAATAAATACTGGTAAGTCACGTTTGCATCCTACTATTGCATCAGCACCGATTTCATAAAATCTGGGAAATGATATGTTTTTTGGTCCCACAAAATCAGGTAGTGTCTCTACTGCTCTCTTCTGTTTAAAGTCGACATGCTCCAATTCCTCTTCATCATATCCAACGTAAAACTCTTCTTCCACATCAGAGCATGCAGTATCAGAGCAGAAATTGTAAATATCCTCACAGCGTTCAGGGCTGGATTACTACAATAACATGATGTTATTGACAAGTTAGAGAAGATTTATCCATTTTACTTGCTTTATTTATTTATTTATTTATGTTCTTAAATATTTATTGAAACTGGCGTCGAAAATTTTGAAATTTCACTAGGCCAGTCTAAATCTTGGTATCAACCTTTTTATACTATTTATTTAACATATTGTCAAATACAATTACTTGTATTGTGATTAAGGATTTTGCCCCTTGTATTACATTTTATTAAAGCTTTAAACTTTTTTTTTTTTTTAAACACCAATGAAAAACACATTAAAGGGGCACATTCAGAATACCAAGGATAGACTATAGGATCTCTTATACTTAGCCATGAACCAATCAAAGTCATTTGGCCAAAATCGGATGGGACCAGTCTTTTAAACTAAATTTGAGTTACAGTTCTTAAAACCCAACACCTGTAATTTAAATATCTATTTGGACAACATCTTTGTTTACATTTCAAAAGTGTTATGTAGCCATTACAGAAGGTCATGTGCTGTGTGACACTGTGTGACATTTGAGTGCCTCACATATTGCATAAATTACTAATAATGGCTCAATAAATACAGTCTTGCAATACAAACAATGTTATGTAATCAACTTTGTGTGTGTGTGTGTGTGTGTGTGTGTCTCATTCAATAAAAAAAAATGTAGGAATGACTGCAACAAAGGAAAAAAAAAAACAATGTTGCTGAGAGTGGTTTGGTTTTTTTTTTTTTTTTACTGATTTTTATTATATTCAACAAATGTTCCCATTACATTGCTATTTGAGTTTTGAACATCACTACTTGTCGATAATGCCAAAGCATTAAAAAAAAAAATAAAATAAACCAAATCTTCTGTTAACCTTATGTTTTTAAACAATAGCTGTAACAGAAACATTTAATTAAACATTCAACCATTAGGTTGCAGCTTTTGAAATGACTAGGTGTTACAAGTGATTAAATACAAATTTGCTATTTTGTCATTTATGAAAATAGTACCTAAGCAATTTAAAAACTTCAACTTACATTTAGCACTAGTTGAGAGAACAGTGGTTAGGGTGAGAATGGTTATGTACAGCTCCATCTTGGTAGATGAGAGTCGAACAGTCATCAGTGAAAAATTTAACCAAGGTGAAAAAGCAGGTGTTATTTAAGTTTTTGCATCATCCACTCAGAGTTTGTCACACACAAATGACATTGCTGTATCTAAGAAGAATAAAAGGTTTTCCTCTTTCATCTGACATGCAGCTGGCTAATCTTATCTAACATAGGATACTGAAATGAGTTAATTTCACAGTGAAGGTGTTTGTTTGTAATAATTTAGGAAATGCCTGTAAATTAACAGTGTTGTTAACTTATTCATATAAAGACATTTGACTTTAATTTTAAGGTTTTTGTTTGGCACCCTGTGCTGCCAGTCATTCGACCGTTTTTTTGTCTTTTGTTTTACAGTCAAGGTGCTTGATCATTAAATTCAGGAAATACCTGTAAAATAACAGTGTTTGTCAGCTTATTTAAATAAGGAGATTTTACTTTACTACCAGTCATTTGACCGTTTTATCATCTAACGGATTTGTTATTGTATTAGTTACAGATTATTTTTTATTTATTTATTTATTTTTTTTTAATTTTACATTATTTGTTTGTAATTTAAGAAAACAGAAAACATACTGTATAAAAATACAGCAGTTTTTTGGTATAAAAAATGTGAATTACTGTAATTTGTCATTAATGTCATAATACTTAAAATAACAGCCAAGTTTTTAATTTAAAGATTTTTCACTGCAATTCAAAATAAAAGAAAACAACCTGAAAAAATCACAGTTATTTTCCATAAAATTACTTTTTTTTTTTTTACAGCGTACCATTCTGTAAATATTTTGGAGCATTCATGTGATGAAGCAAAAATGACCTTATATATAAATGGATTGGTGTTTTGCATAATTAGATTACATTTATAATGAAGAAGGACTGTGTTATTTTTTTTAAAAAATCATATCACTAGTCACAAAAATCTAAATAATTATAGTGTCATGGTGCAGTGGTGCTCTTCTAGTGTATTAACATTGTTTTATTTGCATTAAAACTTAAAAAAAAAAAAAAACATGAATATTGCAACATAGTTATACAGCCTTCCAGCATTAATTTTTTTAATTTAATTTTATTTTACAACCTCAGGTCATCAGAAGTGGTAATAAGGAACACATCAAGCAATAAAGTAGGGGAAATGAATGTAGAATGGCTATGTGACAACCCATACTGTAATATACCTTGTGTATTTATGTATCTATACCAGGTGTAGCTGTGTCCATGCACCCCATGAACTGCATTGTCAAGTTGCATGTTATTGTAAATTATCTCTTAAATTCAGTTGTATAATCTCAACCAACCTCACATAGAAATTTCAGGCATTTTCCACCATGATACCAATCTTTTTTAAGAACAGAAAAACATATGTACAAAACACTGTTAAATGCCCAGCAGTTTGGCAGGATCATGTAACTAAATTCAGCTATACACATATTCAACACATCACTTTTATTTTAGGATTGCAATGGATCTTCGTGCTAAACATAAAATGGCTGACTTAAAAGTCAAAACACAATAATGAAATCACAGTCAGTTAACAAAAACTTGCATTAGACATTGTTGATGTTACACCTAAATGACAAATAAAAATCATGCTACATGCTCTTCATGTGTTGACGACTCTGTTGACCAGCAGTTCCCAAACTGGGATGCATAGACTGACTTCTCGGTGTGCATCTCTTCAAATATGAAAGTTGTCATACATTTCATGCATTTATATACATATTCATGCCTTCATTTACATGTTACATGAACTTTTGTGTGAACGGACAAGTTTGTTATCAAAGGAGTTTTTTGTTTTTTGTTTTTTTTAATCAAAACTTCCCCATAGTTTCACCAAAACTTCCTCATGATCACAAGCTTTAGGACTCCTGTAAAATAACCTGTTTGTACAACAATCACGTTAAACCAGTTTGGAACTACAGAGATCCATTACTCTCATGTAGTGTTGTGTCCAAGTCCAGTGTCGAGTCCTAGTTTATAATCAATTGAGCAGAGGTGGGACTTTCAAAGAGATAAATTAATAAGATAATTAAGTGTCTAAGTAAATGATGATTATGCATTAATGATGAACATCTGCTGTTATTGAGAATTACAGAGGATCAGATGTTGGTGTTTATTTGTTAAAATTATGCCACCATCAGGGAGATCAGTATTTGCTTTAGTTGTGCTATTGATCCCCCCCCCCCCCCCCCTTTTTTTTTTTTTTTTAAAATCAAAGTGAATTTGCTGCTTCTGAACAATTGCAATGTTTTTTTTAAAGCAAACATTTTTGCATTGTTGATAAAGCAAATATAAGCAATGGGTGTTTGTGCATTTTAAAGTAGCAGAAGAGTTTACACTTTTTGTTTGTAGCTAAGCATAAATGATCATCATGAAGTGGTCTGTTTTTGGTTTAAGGACATGGCATTCAGTGATCACTGAACTGCAAAAGAAGTCCCATTATAATGCTTTAACATAAAAAAAAAAAAAATAAAAAAACTTGCACTGGTTCAGGCTTTTAGACATAAACACTTACCACATGATCCTCAACAGTGGTGACTATACATATATACACATTTAATACCGTGCATTGATGGGAGTTTTTATGACTGGAGTTCTTTTGTATTGCGTATATTTAAATTTTATTAATTATGTTTCATTTTGTTTGCATATTGCAATTTCATAGGCTTTGCTTTAGTTGGGCTCTTGACCCTTAATTTTATAAATTCAGGTTTTCTCTGGTTGCTTCAACTATCTGTTTCTAAGGCACATTTGTTATTGCAAAAACATCAGATAAAACTGGTTATTTAGAGCAAATGTAACATTTCTTACATTTTATATATACACTGTCTAAAATCTATTGCATTGCCCAACTAAATGTCATAAATATTGGTGAATAAGCAGAAAATGTCTCAACTGAAATGGATGGATAGGAAATTTAAACGTTTTAAAGGGTATGTTTTATAGTTAGTTATATAAACTATTATAATAAAAAATAAATAAAGTAAAACATTTTTAATACTCTGACACGCAAAAATAACCCAGTCTATGATCTCCTACAAATAACATACCTCCTAACTGACACCATAACAGTAAAATAATGACACTAAATAACCTGAATGGCGAGTGGAGCAACTCAGACACAGAGCGCATGACGGTGTAGTGTGTAGATTTTAGTGGCATCTAGCGGTGAGGTTGCGACTTACAACTAACAGCTCAGTCCACCGCTCTTACCCCTCCCTTTGGGGTTCTAGTAGAAACTCATGGCTTTGTGTACTCATGGTAGCAGCCGCATCGCTTAATCGCTCGTTCGCAGTATTGAATCGGGCATCTTTCTTCTCTTCATAATCGTGATATAGTGTGCGGTGGAGAGGAGATTCTCCCAGTCAATACCACTTTTCGCCCGATTGACTTCCATTCGGAAAAGCAAACACGTGTAAAAGTTTGGCGTTTCGCTGCAATGCATCTTTCAAGTTACCTGAACTCTGAACTGCCCATTCGTATCACGTGAAACCGTGTGACCAACAGCAGATCGATATGTCACCGCGTGACCTCATAATAGTGTTGGGAGAAACGAGTCTTTTCGAAGCTTCGCATCAATTGAACAAGTTGCTGCGCAAAATGATTCGCTAAGCGCTTGAAACACCACACTTGTGACGCCTGATGGTCAAACCTGTGTAAATGGGACAAGAACTCAGGCTAAAACATGCATTAAAACAGCTTTTACAAACGCATTGCAAAAGTTTTATTCAAAGTATAATACATGAAATGCAATAAAAATAAGAAAGAACCTTTAAATAATAAGTATATATGTTTTTAAGCTTATTTGATATATTTGTTATGTCTGTGAGGTATGTATTTGCTGAGTTTCTATAGACCAATTATCTGTTTGTAAACATTCAGGATGCACATGCAGCATGGTTGCAGAAAACCTGGGAGAGATGGCCTTTATGGCTGGAGAATTACACGGATAGGGTACAAAATACTTAGATTTAAAAACCGTATGGATTATATTAATTAGATGTAATTTTCAAAATGTTATTCGCATATTACAAGAGCTTGTCACCCAGCGATAAGCACTGTTATTCAACGAAACTGACGTTAGATAGTGGGATAGTCTTACAGACCCGAAACAGGGATGATGCTTTTTCTGTGGGCGGTTCAAATGACAGTCTATGGAACCATGGGATAAAAAAAAGGTAATTTGATTTTATGTTTTAAAAATCTGACTTTATTTTTCGCAGTTCCGAGATTATATCCCACAACTCTAGAGGAAAAACAAGTCGTCATTCTCCCTTTTCCCCTCGGCTCAGAGTTTATATCCCACACTTCTGGCTTTTCTCCCCCTCAGAATTTACAAATTCACTAGTTTTGTTAAATCGAGTTATAAAGTCCCAATTAGGAGATATAAACTTGCGTTTGTGAGAAAGAAAAGTTAGAATTGTGAGAGAAAATTAAAAAAAAAAATGTTATGTAAAAACGTTAATAGTAAAAGGTTTAAATAATATTTCATGCTGTAACTATAGGGCTAATACAGTACATCCCCTATGAGCAGCATATGTGAATATTATGTAGACCTATTGTTTAAATCAAATTTATGATTTAAAAGAAGAGTAATCATAGCAGTTTTCATCCATATATGTACGTTTAAATGTCTGCGTTTAGCTTCAAAAGGCATCTTTGACTACAATATTCCAAAAATTATTTGCATTCCGATTTTGACATCAAAAGGCACACTAATAAAATTAGACCCTACACAGCAAGCAATAGCTGTCATTACACCGTCTCGGTTAACTATAGACCCAATATAGTCCGGCTATGTGTAACCCCCTTCCCACATAGCAATTGATATTTGGCCCAGCTCTGGGCAAGCGAGGAGTTACACTCGGCCCAAGTGCAGCAAAGAATTACGGCCCTTGTTTGGCCCAGATCTGGACTACAGACGTGAGCCACACATGAGCCATAACTGGCCCAAATCTCAGCCAAATAGTAACGTATAACCAGCCCTGAACTGGGCCAGAAAAAGTTTTATTAGTGCTACCCCCAAGCAACCATTGAATCAATGTTAAAAGTAGTTGATTTGTCATGTTAATGACACTGAATTAATATAACTTTTGCTCCTACTAATAATGTTGAAGAAAATTGAAATTTCAACAAACCACCATTGTTGTGATAAGTGATCACTCTAGTTGGGCTCTGGACTCTTTGTACTTTAACATTACATTGTCTTTTATAGCATTGTGTGAAAACATGTTTAAGACAATGTAATCATTACGTAATAAATTGCTTACAAGTGTGTCGGGCTTTTGAATGAGTGATGCTACAATGTGAGATCAAAGCTGAATAAAACTGCTATTGTACTTTTATGAATTAGCAGTGAATATTTAAAAAAAAAATCTTTAAATTACCTAATCAATTAGACATCAAGAATCAGCTTATGAAACTCAACAATGGTGACAATCAGCAAAAGAAAATTCTATGCAGAAATGCATGCTGGGTATCAATATAGTAAAAAGTCATTCATGATTCCCAGCATGCATTGCACTTGATCTGTTTATCTGAATTAGTTTGGTGATTGTCACCATTGTTGCGGTTTGTATGTTGAGTGTTCATGTCTAAATCTTTTTGCATTCGTGATAAAGATTTACATCAGTAATGACATTCATGAATATTATTTAGAATTGTTTCTCAACTGTATTGCTGGTTGACATCCATTGCAAAAAGTAATCTACTTCAACTTAATTTTAAACATTTCTTTGCAACAGCATATGTGTTTACATTAAAACACCATTGCAGCACAGAGAAAAAATTGATTTAATGATAAGCAAGAATCAAGAACCCAACTAAAGCAATCACTGATCACAGTAATGGTGGTTTGTTGAAATGTCAACATTTTTTCAACATTAATTGATTTAATAACATTAACATTGACAAATCAACTATTTTTTTTACATTGATTCAATGGTTTTCACCTGCTCTCTTGCTATCTGGGACCCAATCAAGCCTTCAGTAAACCACATAGAGTCCAGTCTTTAACCAGAAACCCCAAAACTGAGCCTAAAAAAGGAAAACAAAAACCAACTCAGCCATGGATCCATCAATAAGCAGTAAAACACAGTTAGTCCTTTAGACATGGCTCAGTTTTGGGGTTTCTGGATTAAGACTGGTCTCTATGTGGTTTACTGAAGGCTGAGATTGTGTAGCACTATTAAAACTTGTTCTGGCCCAGTTCAGTGCTGGTTATAAGTTACTATTTGGCTGAGATTTGGGCCAGTTATGGCTCATGTGTGGCTCATGTCTGTAGTCCAGATCTGGGCCAAACAAGGGCCATAATTCTTTGCTGCACTTGGGCCGAGTGTAACTCCTCGCTTGCCCAGAGCTGGGCCAGATGTCAATTGCTATGTGGGTTCTAGCCCAAATAACCCTGAATTTGGATTCATGACTTGGTCTATATGTAGCCACGATTTAGCTCTGAATTGGACAGGCTATGTGTAGTCTGCTTTTAGCCCATTTGGCGAAATCGCGACAATCAGTGGTCTAATTTTAAAGGCTTGGCTACAGCCCTATACCAGACCAGCGATGAGCATGGCTGAAATAGTCTTAAAATCGTTTACATGTAATTTTCGCAAAAGCAAACTTTTGAAACATTCAAATTAGCATTATTGTACATTTTATTAAATTATTTTATTGCATTATTAAATATAGCATTATTTATTACGCTAAAAATAATGCTAATTTAAATGTTTCAAAAGTGTACTTACATTTGATAATATGATGTCATGCATCCCACAAGCTGTTAAATGTAACATTTACACACATTATATGATATTTGACTGTTTTTCAATTTATAAATAAAAATGCAATTACAATTCCCAACCGCTAGATGGCAATTGTAGCCCTACTGAGACGTGACTACTGGCAACGCCAGACTTGAAAGTTAGTAAGAGACCACTGCTGCAAGATCCCACTCCAAACATATACCAATATACCCTTTGACTGTGGTCTCAATTAAAGTTGGAGTATTGGTGAAAGATAAGAACCTTGACTTCTTCATAAATAACCTAATTATTTTGTGCAAACACTTTATTCATCAATGTAAGTATTTAAAGGTTAAACCCCACTTCAGCGGATGGAAGAATGACCTGAAGATAATGCGAAGTCTCTTGATTACATGATGGACAAAAACGGCCAGAAACTCTTAGATAATTTGAACTCATTTTTGTAGTTAGAATGAGACCCTCACCTTTCTTCTTTTTTGTTTTGTTTTGTTTTCCTGTTTTATTGTTTTTTTCTGTTTCTGTTTCTTTTTTTTTTTTTTCAATTTGCTGTATCAACACTTTTGTTTTTTAGTGTGCATAGAAGCAAAAGAGAATGACTCCCTGTCACAATTAGTGTAATTAAAGTTAAAAAAAAAAAAAAGTCAAAAAAGCTTTTCTTATTCTAATTTTGTTTCTTATTTGGCAGATGCAGTGATGACCAACTTCCTGGCAGGACTTGAGGAATGCAGTTGGGAAGCATTTTATACAAGAAATAAAACCAATAATGAATAATTTTAAAACTGTTGGTTGTTTTATTTGTTAAAATAAGTAAGCCAATGAAAGGGTTACTTTTCATTTACTTTTCGTTTTTTTTTTTTTTTAACACATTTTAATTTATCCGTAATGTTTTAATGTTAAGTGTAATAACATGCTCTTGATTTGTATTAGATTTATTTCTTAAGGTATTTAAAATATTTTATTTTTAATTTTTATTAAGTTGTAAAATTCCATATTTTTATCATAATATTTATAGTTAATTGTATTTATAATATTTTTTGTTATTTGTGCATTTGTATAATTTTGTAAGTTGTTAAAAATGTTATTTTTCTTAATAAAATCTGTATATTTATATATTTTTTGTCTCTTAGATGTATATTTGTAGGCATTCAATTTGCTGTCAATTTAATGACTAGTCTATTCTTGGGCTATGGCAGTGGTTCCCAAACTTTTTCTGCCGGGCCCCCCTTTTGCAGAATAAAAAAAAAATTCAGGCCCCCCCACCCCCTTCATTTACACATAAACATAAACAAACAATTTCAGAAGGAATTATTTGCAATGTAATAATTATTACAATTATTATAATTCAGTGTGTGATAATTCACTGAAAAAAAAACTAAACAAGGAACTAGTCACTTTTAGAGTAGAAACATTAAAAAGTAAAGCAGGCAGCTTTACTATACTTTTTTTTATGATGTTACAGCATTCATTGTTTTTTAAACAGATTTTCTCAATTTTCTCATATTTTTATCTCTTTGTTGTAGTTGCGATCTCTGAAGTAGATTCATCATCTACCATCTATCTACGTTTACCTGGCACTTGTCTTTTCAAAAACTTGTCCATCCTTAAACAGAACTACTATGCACTGTTAAAAATTTAAACGTAAAAAAACAGTGAAATGCATGGCAACACAGGGTGCCAAACGTTTACCATTAATGGAAATAATGGTTAAAGACCATTTTTTAAAAAACTGTCAATGACTGGCAGAAGCAGCTTCCAGAGAAAAACTGTAAAATTAAGGTCAAATATCCTAAATTTTCTTAAATAGTTTTTTCCTTTTTAAAATTGTTATTTTACAGGTATCATCTGGATTATCATCATGAAACATTCTCTCTGAAACTAAGTTTTTTTGCAGTTAACCACTAGCTAGCAATAATACACATGCAAAAACTAATTATCACTGCATCAACAACTACAGCCTTTAAATAAAATGACATGCAGCACAACACTGACAGTTTATTGTGTTCTCCTAGACTAAAGCACACGCTCTACTCTTCAGCACAATGGTAACCCACTAAAATCGGACAACAGAAACCCTTTAAATCCCAAAAGAACATTAAACTAACAGATCTCTCTAGATCTCAGCATCTTCACTTAATACGAACCAGTCTGGCTTTGTTTCTTTCATACAAAACTTCTTATTGAGAATTAACTGAGGTTTAGATGTTCATGTTTAATTGAAATTAATAAAGTTTGAAGTCACCGTTGTGGAGATAAGCATTTGCTTTAGTTGTGCTCTTGATTTTCTTAAAAGCCTTTTTTTTCCTTTGGTTGCTATAGCTGAGCATTTCTAAAGCACTTTGACTACTAGCAAGGTAGCCAAAGTTGATCAGACAAAGTCAGTTATGTACCATGCATGACTTTGTCATTGTATAGAGACTTGGTTCACTGACCTCACCAGAAATCAAATTTCAGAGCATGTTAATTAGTTTCTTGACACAGTCATACAATCTCACGTTGCTACTTGGAAAATTATTTAGATGAGGATATGTAGAGTCACAGACATCAAGAATCTGGATATGAATCTCAACAATGGTGACAATTGACAAAATATTCATATTAGCCCTGATCATCACGAAACAAGCTTTTTGTTGATTGTCACCATTGTTGAGATTCATGTGCTAATTCTTGATGTTTGTGTGTGTCAAAAAGCCTCTGTTCAAAATGCTTAATTTATGATAAATAAAAAAAAAAAAGAAAAAAATGATTATCATATGAGACTACCCTGAGATTACAAAGCTTACAGAAACTGATTTAACGAGCCAACATATTCAGCAATGGTATTCTTGATCTGCTCAGTGAGCCAGGTTACTATGATTAATAAACTGTTAACCATAAACAACCAGCTTTGCCTGACCAGTTTTTCTCTACCAGTTTTTACTCTAACAAATGTGCCTTAGAAACACATAGTTACAGCCACCAGAGAAAACCAGAACTTATAAAGTCAAGGGTCAAGAGCCCAACTAAAGCAAATGCTTATCTCCACAATGGTGACTTCAAACTTTTTCAATAAAAACATTAACATATAAACATCTGTTAATTCTCTATAAGAAGTTTTGTATGAAAGAAATAAAGTCAGACTAGATGCTGAGATCTAGAGAGATCTGTTAGTGTTTCATGTTTTGTTGCTGTCAGTCATGTGATGTTTAAGTAATTAATTAATTGGTTAATGAGTTAATTTTACAGTGAAGGTGTTTGTTTGTAATAATTTAGGAAATGCCTGTAAATTAACAGTGTTGTTATCTTTTTTATATAAAGACATTTGACTTTAATTTTAAGGTTTTTGTTTGGCACCCTGTGCTGCCAGTCATTTGACCGTTTTTTTGTCTTTTGTTTTACAGTCAAGGAGCTTGATCATTAAATTCAGGAAATACCTGTGAAATAACAGTGTTTGTCAGCTTATTTAAAAAAGGAGATTTTACTTTACTGCCAGTCATTTGACCGTTTCATCATCTAACGGATTTGTTATTGTATTAATTACAGAATTTTTTTGTAATTTTACATTATTTGTTTGTAATTTAAGAAAACAGAAAACATATTGTATAAAAATACAGCAGTTTTTCTGTATAAAAAATGTGAATTACTGTAATTTGTCATTATTGTCATATTGCTTAAAATAACAGCTAAGTTTTTAATTTAGAGATAGTTTTACAGAGTTTTGACTGCACTTCAAAATAAAAGAAAACAACCTGAAAAAATCACAGTTATGTTCCGTAAAATTACATTTTTTTTTTTTTACAGTGTAGACCCATATTCACTGTCTATTAGATGTAAACATGTAGTCGTTCAATAGTGGTCTAACTGATGATGTTTAGTCTGTTTTTGGGTTATGGTTAGACGTCTATTCAATTTTCAGTGACAGCCCAAATTTTGTCTTGTTTTAGCCTAGACGCCAGGGCTATGTTTGAACAGCTAATAGACGTCTTTTAAACGCAAAATTGCTTGCTGGGTTTATAGTTCCGAATTGTGTATTACTCTCACCTTTATGAGCAAAAACGACAGAATATTTTCAGTGGTTTCCACTGAAAAAAATGCAAGTGATTGCGCTAAAAAAACGAAACGAAATATAATCACGTTGCCATTACTTAAAAACGGAACCATTTAGCTGAAACAGTAGTATAAGCTATTTTGGGACAAGAGGGGAAAAAAGACACCGAAATAAAGTTGGTTCGATGTTCGACGTTTGACATTTGTCAGAGATTCAGCCTTGGAAATCTTCAATAGTTCTTTAACGATTGAGCACAATGACAAGAAACATACTGCGTTATAACTGTTTCCAAATGTAGAAGAGAACACACAATATTTTTTATTTGTTTTAATCTGCCTTAAGGTATTGTAACGGATAGAGTTTATAATGTAATAGTGCAGGATAGGGACCGTCTACAAAGTGCAAAACGAAGAGCAAAAAGTACAATTATTTCATCTAAATGCTTCACTTGTGAAATGTATAAAACATAAATCTCAAATTTAAGGGGTGTGTCTTTTTACTGGTTCATAAAAGAACATTTAGATATATGTTTTATTCACAGATCTATAGCACAGGAAAAGTTATTGAAATGAAACCATTGAGAAAAAGCTTGTAAAGCATGACAAAGATTGTGCAGTTTACCGCCCCCTACAGGAAGATATTGAACTTGTTTTGACCAAATTTGACATTCAGAAGTTTAAATAAATTAATTTTAGAATGCACACAGTTTGACATGTAAACTCCAGGTAGTACGTGTCTTGTTACTTGTTCAAAGAACAATATTTACAGCCATCTTTCACTATCGAATGTAAATCAGGATGTACGCTATTGAATTAAATTTGAATCTGTTAACACATTCATTTGAAACATACAGTTTTCCATCTCAATTTCAAAGGCTGTGTCTTGTTACTGGTTCATAGACGAACATTTAAATGTTGGTTTTATTCACAAAACTATAACACAGTACATGACATTGAAATATCAACAAGTAGGTCAATCAATGCAACGTACATACGCTCTTCTGTCTTAACTTCAAAGAATGTGTCTTGTTTCTGATTCCTATAAGAACATTTTATGGTGGTTTTAGTCATATAACTATAATACAACACATACTATTGAAAATGAAACCAATACATTAGGTAGTTTAAAATAAATACTTTGTTCTATCTCAGCTTCAAAGGCTGTCTTGTTACAGATTTTATAAAGAATATTTTGCAGTAGTTTTCATTGTCAAAAGTGATACAGAAGTCACGCTATTGACATTTAAAAATCACTTGCAAAACCTTCCAAAGAGTGTCCTGTATTACTGCCCCCTAGAGGAACATACTGTTGTTTTGACTGAGTTTGACATTCAGACTATTTAAATAAAATCATTAAAAATGCATACAGTTTTCCATCTCAACTGCAAAGGCTGTGTCTTGTTCCTTGGGCCTAAAAGAGCATTTCCATGCAAGTTCTACTGTCATATGTAAATCAGGACACATGCTATTGAATTAAATTCAAATCTGTTAATAAATTCATTTAAAATGATTGCAGTTTTCTTTCTCAAATCTAAAGGGTGTGTCTTGTTACTGATTCCTAGAAGAACATTTTGATGGTGGTTTTAGCCACAAAACTATAATAAAACACATACTATTAAAAATGAAAGCAATACATAATTTAGTTTGAAATAAATACAGTCTTCTATCTCAGCTTCAAAAGCTGTGTCTTGTTTCAGATTTCATGAAGAACATTTTGCAGTTGTTTTCATTGTCAAAAGTGATGCAGAAGTCACGCTATTGATATTAAAAAATCGCTTGCGAAACCTTCAAAAGAGTCTCTTGTATTACTGGCCCCTAGAGGAAGATAATGTTGATTTTACTGAGTGTGACATTCAAACTTATAAATGAATTTGAAATCAGTACAGTCTTCTATCCTAACTTCAAAGGATGTTACTGGTTTCTAGAAAAACATTTTGGTGGTGGTTTTAGTCACAGAACTACAATAGAACACATACTATTGAAAATGAAACCAATACATTAGGTAGTTTAAAATAAATACTTTGTTCTATCTCAGCTTCAAAGGCTGTCTTGTTACAGATTTTATAAAGAATATTTTGCAGTAGTTTTCATTGTCAAAAGTGATGCAGAAGTCACGCTATTGACACTAAAAAATAGCTTGCAAAACCTTCCAAAGAGTGTCCTGTATTACTGCCCCCTAGTGGAACATACTGCGGAACATTGACTGAGTTTGACATTTAAACTATTTTAATAAAAATGTAAAATGCATACAGTTTTATGTCTCAACTGCAAAAGGTGTGTCTTGTTCCTTGTGCCTAAAAGAGCATTTCCATGCAAGTTCTACTGTCATATGTAAATCGGGATACATGCTATTGTATTAAATTCAAATCTGTTAATAAATTAATTTAAAAATGCTTGCAGTTTTCTTTCTCAAATCCAAAGGGTGTGTCTTGTTACTGATTCCTGTAAGAACATTTTGGTGGTGGTTTTAGTCACAGGACTATAATAGAACACATTCTATTGAAAATGAAAGCAATACATAATTTAGATAAAAATAAATACAAGCTTCTGTCTCAGCTTCAAAGGCTGTGTCTTGTTACAGATTTCATAAAGAACATTTTGCAGTAGTTTTCATTGTCAAAAGTGATGCAGAAGTCACACTATTGACATTTAAAAATCGCTTGTGAAACCTTCCAAAGAGTGTCCTGTATTACTGCCCCCTAGAGGAAGATAATGTTGTTTTGACTTTTGAGTTTGACATTCAAACATATACATTTATTTAAAATCAATACAGTCTTCTATTTCAACTTTAAAAGATGTGTCTTGTTTCTGATTCTCAAATGAACATCTCAATTCAGGTTTTACTTTCATATGTAATTCAGGACACATGCTATTGAATTAAACATTAAAAAATCCTGTAAATTCCTTTTTTTCCCTTTATTTGTCTTGAGCAGTTAAACTGTCCACTATTCTTCAGAAAACATCTCCAGGTCTCACAAACTCTTTGGGTAAATTGTAGTAATTTTGTCTTCTGGGAAACATATAGGTTTTTTTCTGAAGCTTCTGATGTATTTCATCAGTTTTTTTCTCGTGGACTATATGTAAACATCTTTGATGCAAAATGTCTTACTTTAGGACTTTAGAACAGTTCTAAAAAATAAAATGCATTTTGTGTGATCCCTCTTATTTTGTTCAAAAAAAAAAAAAAAAAAAAAAAAAAAAAAAAACCTAGAATAATATACTGCCTTTCTTAGAAGTGCTAGACTGTACTATTTAGGTGGTGGTAATGCATAATGAAATATTTATGTATGTATGTTTATTTATATCTAGAGCTACATTGTAATTTGGATTGTTCCATACTCATATGATAACTGATGTATTATATATCAATAAAATAATATACTATATATGGACTGTTTTTTTTTTTCTCAAAAAATAAAAACAAAACAAACAGAAAAAAATTGTGTTATTAAAGGAACAAAACAGACCCTTTAAAAATGTGCTCGAATTTTTTTTATTTATTTATTTATTTATTTATTTATTTATTTATTTGTCTAATTGATGTATTGAATTGGAAATTCAGTTTCATGCATGCAATTAAATTAATTTATTGACAGATTTAAATTTTAATTCAGTAGCATGTGTCCTGAATGACATATGACAGTAAAACCTGAATTGAAATGTTCATTTGACAATCAGAAACAAGACACACCTTTTGAAGCTGAAATAGAAGACTATTGATTTTAAATGAATTTATATGTTTGAATGTCAAACTCAAAAGTCAAAACAACAGTATGTTCCTCTAGGGGGTAGTAATACAGGACACTCTTCGGAAGGTTTTGTAAGCAATTCTTTAAAGCCAATAGCATGACTTCTGCATCACTTTTGACAATGAAAACTACTGCAAAATGTTCTTTATTAAATCTTTAACAAGACACAGCCTTTGAAGCTGAGATAGAAGATTGTATTTATTTTAAACTACTTCATGCATTGGTTTCATTTTCAGTAGTATGTGTTCTATTATAGTTCTGTGACTAAAACCACCACCAAAATGTTCTTTTAGAAACCAGTAACAAAACACACCCTTTGAAGTTGAAATAGAAGACTGTATTGATTTTAAATTAATTTATAAGTTTGAATGTCAAGCTCAGTCAAATCAACATTATCTTCCTCTAGGGGGCAGTAATACAGGACACTCTTTGGAAGGTTTCACAAGTGATTTTTAAATGTCAATAGCGTGACTTCTGCATCACTTTTGACAATGAAAACTACTGCAAAATGTTCTTTATTAAATCTGTAACAAGACACAGCCTTTAAACCTGAGATAGAAGATTGTATTTATTTTTAACTAAATGTATTGCTTTCATTTTTAATTTTATGTCCCAGCTAGAAATATTTCATATTCTGGGAATGTTTTCAGTGGCAAGTTTTATTTTAGTTCCCATAATATTCTCTCCTAAAAGGTAGGATCACATTGTCTAAAAACATTCTACAAATATTTATTGATAACATTGTTAGAACATTATCCTCTAACATTCTAATAAAGATTCCCATCACACTAGATGTGGACTTACATTGCTCAGATGTCAAATTTTGGTTGAAAGTGAAAACCCAACCTTCTATCTATCATGTATCATGTATCTACATATACATGTCGATGTATTTTATTGTAAATGTAAATACATTTTATTGTCTACTAATTAACCAAAATCGTAGTTCTGCCTCTCCAACTCCACGTATTCCAATTGCCCGCTATGAACTTCCTGGAACTATTTGAAGTCTACACGAATCAAGTGACGACTGAGCGTTTTGAACTTCCGCTGTCGCAACTCTCTCTCTATACGGCTCTGCTCCAAATAAAGACCAATTTTCAACGTCGATTTTTGGGCTAAAAGAAGTCCATGACGGGTCGACTTGATTTAGCCCAAAAAACAACGTCCAAATGACGTCTGGTGCTGGGTGGGAGATAATAAAAACTAAACTCATATGCTCCTATTCAACAACAGACAAGCAGGTGAGCCCAGAATAAACTCAATGCCGCGTATATTCGCATTTCCCATATAGAATAATCTCTATACACAACTTTTAAATCATTGTGTTTTATGTTGATTTCCTATGGGAGGAAAACGTCTATTTAACGCATTCTGGGCACGTCTGCTTGCCTATACGGAGTTGGTCCTTTTAATATCACTTATTGCATTTTTATTGCGTTCATATCTGCTGGTATATAGTTTGGTTTATACTGAATTTGGTCTTCATCATCTTAGTCCGTTTTCCACATTAAGCATTTGCTGGGCAAGCATAAAAGTGAAAGTTTACGCATTGTGTTTTATGGCCACATGCTTGCCTTGAAGTACATTAAAAAAAAAAAAAAAAAAAAAAAAAAAAAAAAAAACTATATTAGCTACAAATTTGATCTTTTAATGGACCTTAATGTATCTTAATGCATTAAGCCATAGCAAGTGTTAATGGCTTTCTAGGGGGGGGAAACGCTTAAGGAGAGACTTTGTGCACTGCGTTCATATTCTGCTGTTCTGTGGCCACGGATTTGCGGGTCTTGTTTTTATCTCCTACAGATGACTTGCAAGACCCTGTACGTTATGCTGTTAAATTAGTTCTAATCGTTTAAACACCACAGCGTCTTGTCTCCATTGGCAACACGCACGATTCGTGTGGATTGCAAGTGACGTCGCAGATAGCAGAGAGTGTAAATGATGATTGCGAGTGACATTGTAATTTAATTTAATTTTTTCTTGTCTTCATCAGCTGCTGCTGTAAAATGTTGAGAGATTCGAGAAACAGTCCCCACATAGCAATTGACATCTGGCCCAGCTCTGGGCCAAGCAAGGAGTTACACTCGGCCCAAGTGCAGCAAAGAATTACGGCCCTTGTTTGGCCCAGATCTAGACTACAGACATGAGCCACACATGAGCCATAACTGGCCCAAATCTCAGCCAAATAGTAACTTCTAATCAGCCCTGATCTGAGCCAGAACAAGTTTTAATAGTGCTACTCAGCCTTCAGTAAACCACATAGAGACCAGTCTATAACCAGAAACCCCAAAACTGAGCCATGTCTAAAGGTGTAACTGTGTTTTACTGCTTATTGATGGATCCATGGCTGAGTTGGTTTTTGTTTTTCTTTTTTAGGCTCAGTTTTGGGGTTTCTGGTTAAAGACTGGACTCTATGTGGTTTACTGAAGGCTTGATTGGGTCCCAGATAGCAAGAGAGCAGGTGAAAACCATTGAATCAATGTAAAAAAATAGTTGATTTGTCAATGTTAATGTTATTAAATCAATTAATGTTGAAAAAATGTTGACATTTCAACAAACCACCATTACTGTGATCAGTGATTGCTTTAGTTGGGTTCTTGATTCTTGCTTTTCATTAAATCAATTTTTTCTCTGTGCTATAATGGTGTTTCAATGTAAACACTTATGCTATTGAACAACGATGTTTTAAAATTAAGTTAAAGTAGATTACTTTTTGCAATGGGTGTCAACCAGCAATGCAGTTGAGAAACAATTCTAAATGCCATGTTATTACTGATGTAAATCTACTGTATCATGAATGCAAAAAAAAAAAATCTGTGCGAGCAATTTAAAAGACTTAGACATGAACACTCAACATACAAACCGCAACAATGGTGACAATCACCAAACTAATTCAGATAAACAGATCAACTGCAATGCATGCTGGGAATCATGAGTGACTTTTTACTATATTGATACCCAGCATGCATTTCTGCATAGAATTTTCTTTTGCTGATTGTCACCATTGTTGAGTTTCATACACTGATTCTTGATGTCTAATTGATTCAATAATTTAAAAAAAATATATATATTTTTTTAACTGTTCTCTGATTCTTCATAAAAGTATGATAGCAGTTTTAATCTCACACTGCAGTATTACACCATCATTTAAAAGCCCATCACACATGTGAGAAATTAATTATATAACCCTGCAATGGTTACAGTCACCACCATCATCTAATCTCAGCAGATCTTAGTTCTCACTGACTCAAACAACATGTTTTCACACAATGTTACAAAAGACAAAGAAAACCTAAAGTTAAAGTACAGAGAGTCAAGAGCCCAACTAAAGCGATCACTGATCACAACAATGGTGGTTTGTTGAAATGTAAATTTTTTTTTCAACATTATTAGTAGGAGCAAAAGTTATATTAATTCAATGTCATTAACATGACAAATCAACTACTTTTAACATTGATTCAATGGTTGCTTGGGGGTAGCACTAATAAAACTTTTTCTGGCCCAGTTCAGGGCTGGTTATACATTACTATTTGGCTGAGATTTGAGCCAGTTATGGCTCATGTGTGGCTCACGTCTGTAGTCCAGATCTGGGCCAAACAAGGGCCGTAATTCTTTGCTGCACTTGGGCCGAGTGTAACTCCTTGCTTGGCCCAGAGCTGGGCCAAATATTAATTGCTATGTGGGTCGGAGAGCGCAAAGTATTCGCTGGAGTTTTGCTTTTTTGTGATTGTCAGTAGACAAAAAGAATAAATAAGTTAATTACAAAAGTTGGTATATGTACAGAAAGTTAATTTTTAATTTCAAAATGTAGCATTTATAGTTATTCCTTTAATTTGTTTTTCTCCTCGTTTTTTTACTGTTCATTTTCTCACTGAAAGACATGACTTTTGCTTGCATATATTTTTTAAAAAGAGTTAGCGAGTCGTATGTATAGGACAGTGTTTGAACTAAAACATGCTGGCGTACATTGATTTTACTGAGCTTACTATTAAATAAAATGCAGACCGTGGCCTATAACAGATATTTGTGTATTATTATTGTTGAGGAATCCTCCTGCTATTGCCAAAATAACAATCAAATCAAAGCAGCGGCACTTTTGCCTCTACGTTCATAGACTAAATATATTTATTCCTGCAGGGATTTCAGTCTGACTGAAAAGCAATATCAAATACACACATAATATATGCTATTCAATAATAACGTCAAATGCATAAATGCAATGATAATTCACCACATTCATTACTGATAAATCAGTATGTAAATGGAGTGACGTGCTGCGTTCACGCCATATCGCAATTACCGTAATTTCGAGATGACAACATGTGACGTTCTACTCGGAGATGTTCACGTCTTCAGACTCGGAATTATGCTTTTCTATGGCAACACTATCAACACCTAAACGGAGCTTACGTTGGTCAGGTGGTACAGCGGTCATGTGGTACAAGTCGTAGCTCTCAGAAGACTCCCAGTTCACAAGGTGTGATTACGAGTTCTATGAGGACGTGAACGCTTTTTACAAGTTGGAATCTCGTAATTACGGGAATTCCGATATGGCGTGAACGCACCTACGGACTCAGGTACACAATAAATCACTGCTGGAAGGAGGGGCCTCATCTCCTTCTTTGCGGCCAGTGTTGCCAACTTAGCGCCTTTGTCGTTATATTTAGCGAGTATTCAGACCCCTCTAGCGACACATTTTCAAAAAAGCGACTAGCGACAAATCTAACGACTTTTACTGGTGTTATTGGAGACTTTTAGAGACTTTTTGACGTGAAACCGCACATTGTTCTTACTCTTCTCAACGAGCAGCGGGTGCTGCCGTTTGACCCATCCCCCGTGGCAAAGCACTCACAGGCGGCCCAGTTCTCGTGCACCAGCCCCTCCCAGCTGCAGTCAGAGCGCGGAGATGTTCACCCCTCCGTGTCCTGACTGCAAATGAATCGCGCATCATGTGCGTGAAGCCGCCGCTGGCTGATCCCGCCCTGTCTTGCATTCAGCAAGGGATTTAAAATGTAAAATGTACTTTGTCTAAAATAATTAAATCACTTAACAAAAATAAAAAGCTGCATTTAGTTTGACTCACACAGCCTCAGTCACTTACTCGTCTGGTCCACTTACTTATCTCGTCGTGTTTGTGCCTTTCTGTGACATAAGTTAAACTAGCTAGCCAGTTCATCATGTCTAAACTGTACACACAAAAATATAGAAAGGAGTGGGAATCAAACCCTGAATTCAAAGGTTGGTTAAAGCCGTTTATTGGAGACAATACACGGGCATACTGTTTGTATTGTAAGGCTGATTTCTATGCCAAACTTAGTGATGTAAAAAAACACAAGGCAACTCAAAAACACACTCAAAAGGCAAAGCCTTATGATAGTTCCACCCAAAAAAGCCTGCCATTTATGATTCAAAAAATTGACTCTACTAAAAAGGCTGAGGCCACCATGGCATTAGCTATCGCTGAACACTGTTCCATGCTAGCATGTGACCACATTGGAGAAGCATGTAGAGCTGCTTTCTCAGACTCCACTGCAGCTACCCATTTCAAAATGCACAGGACAAAGTGCACAGAGATGATTAATGGTGTTCTAGCACCATACTTCCTCAAAAAGTTGGTTGCAGATGTGGGTGATCAGCGTTTCAGCCTCCTCCTCGATGAGTCCACAGATATAAGTGTTTCTAAATACTTGGGGGTTGTGATAAGGTACTTTAGTGACACCAAGCAGACAGTTGTCTCAACATTTCTGGGGCTTGTTGAATTGGAGGGAGGAGATGCCAGATCTATAGCCTGTGCTGTTGTGGGTTTCCTCGTGAAGTGTGGTCTAAAAAAAGAGAAACTCCTGGGGATAGGGACTGACAATGCCTCTGTCATGACAGGGGTTAACAATGGGGTCCATAAAGTCCTGAAGGAAGAGTATGGCCTTAAAGATCTTGTTCTTATTCGCTGTGTATGCCACTCTCTGCAGCTTGCTGTAAGTCATGCTTCCAATGACACCATCCCCCGTAGCGTGGAATACCTGGTACGAGAGACTTATAACTGGTTTTCAGTGTCTCCAAAGCGCAGGGAGGCCTACAAGGCCATATATGAGACCATCAACTGTGGGGAAAAACCTTTACAAATAACAAAGGTCTGTGCCACACGTTGGCTCTCCATTGAACCTGCGGTTTCACGCATTTTGGACCAGTGGGAGGAGCTTAGGCTGCATTTCTCAGTCACCAAGTCCAGTGAACACTGCTACATGGCTGAGGTGTTGTATTCCATGTATAGCGACCCTCAAAGCATTTTGTATCTGACATTTTTGAAGTCAGTGCTAGGTGAGGTACAGTTGGCCATCAAGGCTTTTGAGGGTGAACAAGTAGATCCTCTTAAGCTACTTGAAAGCTTGGTTAGCCTGATAAAGTCTGTGAGTAGCAGGGTGCTGAATCCACTGGCAAAAACGGATGTTCTTAAAGGGCCAATAGATGGAGACATCAGTCCCAAACCGTACCTTGGTTACCTTTTTGAATCAAAGGCAGCTGAGCTCCATCTTGTGCCGGAGCATGAAATCAATGTCCGAAAGCGGTGTGTAGCCTTCACCATCTCTCTCACTAATGAGTTGAGGGTGAGACTGCCGGACAACATCGAAGCATTGCAGTACATGTCAGTTTTTAATGTGGAGGAAACTTTAAAGCACAATAAGAGCCCTGGAGAAATAGGAAAAATAGCCAAGCTCCTCGGCTACTCCCCTGCAGACATAGACAAAATTGTCCAGCAATGGCGTGCCATCCACCTTAGCAAATGGAATGAGACAAAAAACACAATGAGTTTCTGGAGTGAGATTATGAAGTTCAGAGATGCAGCTGATATCAACCCATTTCAAGAACTTGCCATGGCTGCTGTGTCTGTGTTGTCCTTACCACACTCGAATGCTGAAGTCGAGAGAGTTTTCAGCCAGATGAGTGTGGTAAAAAGCAAGCTCAGAAATCGGATGTCCTTGCAGACCCTTAACTCCATCCTGTACATCCGATATGGACTGAAGCTGTCTGGTGAGGCTTGCTATGAGCATCAGCTCCCAGATAATGTTTTGCAGCTTTTTGGCACATCAGCTGCTTACTCATTCAAGTCAGCTCCCTCAGTTGCTGAACCTGCCATAGAGAGCCTTGTCCAAAATGACGACGAGCCACTCTTTCTGTGAGCCAGCACAGCCTGTCTGTATGTGGAGGGGGGTATGAAAAAAATACAATTAACCTGAATTAGGGCCAGACTAGTTACCATTTTCTCAGATTTTCTCTACTATATCCCATTTTCTTTCTATTATCTCTTTTGTTAATCTAGATTGTATAATTTTTTTATATATATATATACTATAGTTAAAAATGGTAATGTTTTACTGTGACTTCTTGTAGGTTCCTAAGTGGACCATAAGGTTAAACCCCAAACTTAAGAAAAAGAAGAAGAAGAAAAAAAAGATTGTATACAAAGAAAATGTTATGGTTAAAAATGTTAATATTTTACTGTGAGTTGTAGGTTTCTTAGTGGACCATAGGGTTAAAAACCAAACTTAAAAAGAAAAAAAAAAAAGGTTAAAAATGTTAATGTTTTATAGGCTCCTAAGTGGGCCAGGTAAAAAAGAAAAAAAAAAAGAAAAAAAAACAATTAACTCCGCCAGAGTGTCTCTTTTGGGTCACTATTGCCGGTCCCAAGCCCGGATAAAGGAGGAGGGTTGTGAATCGTAAATAAAAAAAAAAAAAAAAATAAAAAAAAAGAATCCACATTAGAAGTTCATTTGTGGTTCTAAACATATTCAGGGTGGTTTTTACTCACCTTTTGTCTCTCCAGCGATGTTACTCCGCTCTCTACAGCGTCCATCACAATTACATGCATATGGTCGTTTATGCAAATTAGTCGATGACGTCATTTAGCGCCTTCTAGCTACTTTTAGGACAGCCAATAGCTACTTTCCTTACTGAGGAGTTGGCAACACTGTTTGCGGCGGGCCTCTAAGATCTGCCAGTGGAATTGCATCAACTTCTTGCCACCTGACGATGATTTTTTTTTTTTTCCTTAAGTCCCTCCTAGTAAAGTATAGCACCTTCCGGTTCACACGGACTTTAAGATAATTGTTTGCGACTGGAACCTGAAACTCAGTAAACAGATCTGAAGGAAGAGAAAATAGACTATTTTGAAGCACAGGGATTGTTTTGAAGAAAGATGTTCATACTTGTGTATCTGTGGTCATTTCTAACAGTCACTGAAGCAGGTATGCCATTTCATATAAATCATTTTAAAATGCTTATTTTCAGGCAATGTCCAAAACTCGCTTTTGTGTAACACAGCATTTCCCAACGGAGGCGGGGGGCGCTGGAAGCAGGGGGTGCTCAGGTGATCTTTCGGGTCTTTTGTTTAAGCGAGTTTAAAACCGAAACTGAAACTTGTAACCACTTGCAAAAGAATATGGTCTGCAACCGTGTATACACCGTGTTTGTCCTGTTGTGAAAAAAATAAATAAATAAATGATAATAATAATAATAATAATAATAATAATAATAATAATAATAATAATAAATAAAAATAAAAAACAAAAAAAAGTTGAAAAATAGTTGTGACGATGTAGTCGAGTGTTGGCAAAATGTATATAAGTTCAGTTTGGTGCAGGTTCCTCCATTACCTTTTAAGTGTTCACCTCAGCTTAGGCTACTGTTACAAGTTATCACAACTTAAAGGGATAGTTCACCCAAAAATGAAAATAACATCATTAATTACTCACTCACATGTCGTTCCAAACCCGTTACCCTGAAGACGACAGTTTTAAGTTGTTAATAGGTGTGGCTGACTGTTTTATTTTTCTAGGCTTGATTGTGTTTATGGGGTACAGTCTAACATGTGTTAATGCTTGTTTTTTTTTTTTTTTTTTTTTTTTTCTTCTTCACATAATGTACCTTCATTCTACACCGCTCTGTCTGGGTTGTGGCTAGAAGGGATACAGCTCTGTCCGGAAACTAACAATGAAACGAATTGTTTTAGCTATTAGACTGTGTTTTTTTAATGTCTACACCTACTCCAACCCTAAACTTAGCCCTTACTATAATAAAAAAAAGCAGTATTATTGTTGTACAGTGTGACAAAAATAACGTTAGATTGATGTGCGCATGCCCAGTAGCTAGAGATGTATTCCTTCTAGCCTTTACCCTCTGACTCTTCTCTGATAAACGATCGGATGATTTCTGGGTTTTGTGAAGCCCTTCCCTCAGAAATACGCAATGGGCTCAGATTGGCTAGCTGGCCCAGTGTGTTGTGATTCGCTAAATCGCTAGAGCGATTGAACTCGTTATCAGTATAAAAGACACCTGTCCACAACCTCAAACAGTCACACTCCAAACTCCACTATGGCCAAGACCAGAGAGCTGTCAAAGGACACCAGAAACAAAATTGTAGACCTGCACTAGGCTGGGAAGACTGAATCTGCAATAGGTAAGCAGCTTGGTGTGAAGAAATCAACTGTGGGAGCAATTATTAGAAAATGGAAGACATACAAGACCACTGATAATCTCCCTCGATCTGGGGCTTCACGCAAGATCTCACCCCATGGGGTCAAAATGATCACAAGAACGGTGAGCAAAAATCCCAGAACCACATGGGGGCACCTAGTGAATGACCTGCAGAGAGCTGGGACCAAAGTAACAAAGGCTACCTTCAGTAACACACTACGCCGCCAGGGACTCAAATCCTGCAGTGCCAGACGTGTCCCCCTGCTTAAGCCAGTACATGTCCAGGCCCGTCTGAAGCCTGCTAAGGAACATTTGGATGATCCAGAAGAGGATTGGGAGAATGTCATATAGTCAGATGAAACCAAAATAGAACTTTTTGGTAAAAACTCTACTCGTCGTGTTTGGAGGAGAAAGAATGCTGAGTTGCATCCAAAGAACACCATACCTACTGTGAAGCATGGGAGTGGAAACATCATGCTTTGGGGCTGTTTTTGTGCAAAGGGACCAGGACGACTGATCCGTATAAAGGAAAGAATGAATGGGGCCATGTATCATCAGATTTTGAGTGAAAACCTCCTTCCATCAGCAAGGGCATTGAAGATGAAATGTGGCTGGGTCTTTCAGCATGACAATGATCCCAAACACACCGCCCGGGTAACGAAGGAGTGGCTTCGTAAGAAGCATTTCAAGGTCCTGGAGTGGCCTAGCCAGTCTCCAGATCTCAACCCCATAGAAAATCTTTGGAGGGAGTTGAAAGTCCGTGTTGCCCAGTGACAGCCCCAAAACATCACTGCTCTAGAGGAGATCTGCATGGAGGAATGGGCCAAAATACCAGCAACAGTGGTGAAAACCTTGTGAAGACTTACAGAAAACGTTTGACCTCTGTCATTGCCAACAAAGGGTATATAACAAAGTATTGAAATGAACTTTTGTTATTGACCAAATACTTATTTTCCACCATAATTTGCAAATAATTTCTTTAAAAATCAGACAATGTGATTTTCTGGATTTTTTCTTTTCTCATTTTGTCTCTCATAGTTGAGGTATACCTATGACGAAAATTGCAGGCCTCTCTCATCTTTTTAAGTGGGAGAACTTGCACTATTGGTGGCTGGCTAAATACTTTTTTGCCCCACTGTATATGGTTTTATCCTTATTAAAGCGTTAATACAGCAGAATACATAATTGCATTGTAGCAGTTTTTTAAAGTAATTGTTTAATTTGTAACAGTAAGGCCCCGATCAGACAGAACGCATTTTTGCAGTGAAAGGTGCCTTTTTTAATTGTTTTCAGTGAACGTTATGTACGCTGTTTATGCGCCCCGGGCGCCCCAAGTAGCACTTGCTGCACCTCGCGTTTTTGCCGGAGCGCTCTGAGCGCCTGAAGTTGAAAAAAAAAAAGCAACTATGAGCAGAAAAGTGCCCAACGTCATTGCGTTTTTTTTTCATTGTCCAGTCGAATGAATGGAGAGGCAGGCCTTTCGTTGTGGTGATGAAAGTTTACCGTTGCTAAGAACGTCCGGAGACTGCAGTGATGGAGGAGAAACTTTCAGTGTCTATCACGGGTCTAGCTTTTACTGCGACATGGCTAGACGAGACTGTTCTGGACAGTGGTGTTTCGTCTCCCGGTTTTACCATCTATCGGCAGGATAGAACAACGGACTCTGGTAAGAGTAAAGGCGGAGGTGTGTGCATTATGGTGAACTCTTCTTGGGGAACAGATGTTTCAGTGGTTGCTAAGCACTGCTGTCCTGACGCCAAAATCATTGCTCAGAGTTCAAAATGTCCATTCTTTCTTCTGCATGAATTTAGTTCAGTTATTTTAACAGTGACCTGCATACCTCCACAGGCAGATAAGAATAAAGCACTGGACATTTTGTATTAAACTATAAATAATAAAGAGAACAAGTACTCAGATGTTGTTTTTATTGTGGTCGGGGACTTTAATAGGACAAACCTGAAAAATGTTCTCCCAAAACTCATTCAACATATAACTTTTCCCACTCAAGCTGAGCTTTCGGTGAAGCTCATCACATCTCTATTCTCCTTCTGCCTGTATATAAACAAAGGCTAAAGCAGGAAAAACCTGTTATCAGGTCAGTCTACAAATGGACTGAGAAAGTCCTTCTTACACTTAAAAGTCCAAACCACTGACTGGCAGATATTCTGTGATGCAGCAGACACAGGCATAAATGAATACACTGACACTGTTATTGACTATAACAGTATGTGTACGGATAACATTGTTCCAGAAATCTCCATCAAATCATTTCCAAACCAAAAACCCTGAATAAATGCTGATATCAGGATCAAACTTAAGGCACACACTTCAGCCCACAACTCCGGTGACACAGCGGCATATAGGAAGCCCAGGTATGAACTTCAGAGGGCTATCAGAAATGCAAAGAGAGAATATAGTGACAAGATGGCAGCAAACTATCAAGGATCTGATATGAAGAGATATGAAAATATGTAATAGTCTGCATTCAGTCACTGGCTACAGAGATGAAAAGAACAGGAAAACCTGCGGTGTGGATATGTCTGCCTCTCTGTCTGAGGAACTGAACAACTTCTATGCCAGGTTTGAGAACAGCAATACCTTCCCTGCAGTGAAATTTCCAGCAGATGAAAGCAAATGCATCTTTCTACCTGAAATATTCGGATCATTCAGTGCAGTTAACCCACAAAAAGCACCAAGTCCTGATGGTGTTCAGGGCCGTGTCCTTAAAGCTTGTGCCAGTCAGCTAGAGGTTTTTACAGACATTTTTAATCTCTCCCTTAGGAAGTCTGTGATCCCCGCCTACTTTAAGAAGACCATCATCATCCCTGTCCCTAAAAAATATGTTATCACCTGCCTGAATGACTACCGACCTGTAGTGCTGACATTTACCATCATGAAGTGTTTCCAGTGAATTGTCAAAAATGATATCTGCTCTTTCTTGCCCGATACCTTGGATCCTCTCCAATTGCATATCGTAAAAATAGATCGACAGATGATGCCAACAGTCTTGTGATGCACAGTGCTCTCACACACTTGGATAAGAAAAACACCTATGTGAGAATAGTGTTTGTCGATTATAGCTCTGCCTTCAATACACTCATCCCAGCCAAACTTATTGTAAAACTTAAGGATTTAGGATTAAACAAAAAACTATGCAACTGGATTTTGGATTTTCTGATTAGCAGACCTCAAGTGGTGAGAATGGGGAACTGTCTATCTTCCACGCTGACTCTGAGCACAAGTGCTCCACAGGGTTGTGTTTTAAGTCCCTTACTCTGCTCTCTGTTTACACATGACTGTATTGCTAGACACAGCACCAACATCATCTATAAGTTTGCTGATGATACCTCCATCTTGGGCCTCATCACGAATGGTGATGAGACGGCCTACAGAGATGAAGTAAAAACACTATCTAAATGGTGCAATGAAAGTAATCTCTGTCTCAACATTAGCAAAACTATAGAGATGATTGTGTACTTTAGGAGGATGAAGGTGGACAGCCATGCTCCCCTACACACTGACGGAACTGCTGTGAAAAGTGTTAGGAGCATCAAGTTTCTTGGTGTGCATCTTTTTGATGACCTGTCCTGGTCCTTGCATGTCACGTCACTAGTAAAATCTGGCCGTCAGAGACTCTATTTTCTGCATTCGGTGTGATCGGGGCCTAAGAAGTGTTTGCCAGCAAATATTGCTCACTACCACAGCAACTGTGTGTGCGTCCATGTTTAACACTTCTCGTAGCTATGGAAAATATGGCTACATTCACAGTCAGTTTTTGGGATTAACAACTGCATTTACTTACAGGTGTGAGTCTTGAAATGTCCTGTTCACACAGCAGCTTACAGTCGCTTTTCGATTACTGTCTGTATGAACGTGCAATGGGAGTCAAGCCCTTATTCCTTACCAGTAACCATAGCAACAAAGACCAAAGTAATATTAAAGATAGCGACATCCGTAAAACTGAAAGTATTACTGCTTTTTGATGACAAGAGTCCAACTGAGCCATGAGTTCATCCATCAAATTATCATTAACCAACAGCAGCTTTTAAATTTGAGTGGAGAGTGGAGCATTTGAGCCGCACACAGGATACAAAACTGACGGGAGGGAGCAGCTCCGGTGGAGACTGGATATAAACTTTCAGATGACACACAGCTCATTTCTCTGTCACTGTAAGTTACTGAAACCACAAATTAAACCACACAGCACACGGTGGACATGCATTTGTGTGGCAGAGCGGCTCTCTTGCACTGAATGACATGACGGACAACTAGTTGTCCAGTCCTGTTCTGTTCACACAGCGCGTGTGTTTCAAGAATGTGGTTGTGAGTCCTGAAAATTTACGGGTGTGAGTTTGGTTATAGTATACTGTTGTCACACCCATAAATAACTGTACTGTGTGTGAACATAACCGTATTAAGGCCTCAAATACAGTATTGACAACCGTATTCTGCTGTTGTGTGAACGTGGCCTATCTGTCTGTCTGTACACATCAGTGTTGCACTGAAAACCCTAATAAGTTAATTTGACTAAATTGATTGAGTAAACTCGTTGCCTCAATTTAATTGAGTAATGGAATCTTCCAAAACTTGCATATTTAAGTTTATTTAACTTGGCGGTTTTGTAGACTGTACTTAAATCATTCAGTTCAACAAACTTAGCACTTATTTAATGTACTTAAACGATTTTGTTCACTTGGTATTAATTTTTTTAAGTGTACTTGTATATTTAAGTTAACTCAACATGAAAATGTAACTTAAAACTGTTAAACAATGTTCTTATATTTGACTGCAAGTCATGTCAGTAGTAGCACAACAAAAAACAAACAAAAAAGCTCATAAAATGGTTATTGATAGTTAATAAAAATAAATAAAATTGAGTTGTTACCATTGTTGTGATTCACATGCTGAATGTTGAAGTCTGTGTGTGACTCATGCACATTACCCCAAATATTAAAAGATTATATAAACGCAGTTAAAAGCTTCTTATAGTGTTTATAAAAAAAAGAAAAACAGTAACATTGTAAAATCATTAATCAGCATGAAAAACACTCATGATTTAATTAACTAAAAAACCTAATGATTTAATTAGAACATAGATCACCTTCTAAAAGCAATCTATTTATTACTTTTCTTTCTTTGAAATCAAAGAACTCTGATTTCATGCTGCATTGTTGCAACAACAGAAAGAAAACTATAATAATATAAACAAAGTTCCAAGTGCCCAACCAAAAGTAACACTATTCACTATAATGGTGAGTATTTAAAAAAAAAAAAAAAAAAAAAAACCTTTTCAGGAAAATCAACATTAATTTATGAAGTCAGCTTATGTGATGTTCTCTCAAATATTTCAGTTGTATTGAAAATGCAACATTCAAGATGACTTTTGAAAATTATTTTTTTTCAAATGATTAATCATGATTTTGAGCTCACAACACTTGAAATCTTAAGTTTATGCATTTTGATAGTAAATAAGTTAAATGAACTCATATTTTTAAGTAATAGGTCCAAAATGCAAAATTTTAAGTAATGTTTAGTCAACATTACTTGATTATATAAGTAAAGGCAGCATTAGGGTTTACAGTGTGGGCAAGTTACTCTGAAAATGTAATTAAATTACTAATTACTGATTACTCCTTTTAAAAGTTATCAAATTACAGTTCTGATTACTTTATTTCAAAAGTAATTAGTTACATTACTAGTTACATTACTTTTTTTCTGTACATCCACAAAATTTACCTGAAATATTAAATTTGTGTGTTGTCTAACATCCCAGCATAAACGCTCCTGATAAAATATTTGTTATTAAAGCATCAACATTCACAAACCACTGTTATTTTTACTAAAGGCAATAGGCTGCTGTGTCCGTGGTTGCAGAATGCACGGCATTTCGAGTGGTGAGTGGATTCTCTGATTGTCCATTGCATTCCAGAAATCAACATTGTTCAACTCTGCAAACACATGCAAATAGAAACTCTGCCTATGCTTACGCGTGTTAATCGTTTTTGTTTTATATTGGTTGTTCTTGTTGCTTTTGTGCGATACATGAATAGCAATTCATTTGTTTTAGATATTTTATGTTTAGATATTTCTATTTCGCGGGAGTCCCGCAAATCATTTTATTCTATTGCTTCCCGCCCACACATGAGTCTCTGCCCACCCGCACTCGCCCATCAAGTCTTGTCCCGCGCCGCTCTCTGTTGCATCGAGTCCAGTGCCAGTGCATTTCTCCGTCACTGTAAGTTACTGAAACTATACATTAAAGCACGTAGCACAAGGTAGACGCATGTTTGTGCGGCAGAGCGGCTCTCTCGCACTGTATAACGTGACAGACAACTAGCTGTCCAGTCCTGATCTGTTCACACAGCGTGTGTGTTCCAAGAATGCGGTTGTGATACCTGAAAATTTACGGGTGTGAGTTTGGTTATAGAATACAGTTGTCACACCAGTAAATAACCGTACTGTGTGTGAAAGTAACCGTATTAAGGACTCAAATACAGTATCGACAACCGTATTCTGCTGTTGTGTGAACGTGGCACCTAGACTGGGTGGAAAGGGCACTTTAGTCAGAGCTCAAAGGGGCAGGAGGGCTCAAGCGGGGGGTGTGTGAGAGAGAGGGAGAGAGAGAGAGAGATGCAGAGCGGAGGGGATGTGAGAAAAAAGATTAGGAACTGCTGCTTTACAACAATGATTTTGAAACTTGTGAATCCATTAGAATCGTTAGAAGACAGAATCGCGATTCATACATGAATAGATTTTTTCGTGCACCGCTAGTTTTGACGACATGGCAACAGCTCTTCCTCTTCTTGTTTTGCCCTCTTTGTTGCATGTTCTGGGGGGCGGGATTTATGTAAATATCTGATGTAATGTTTAGCACATTCATTGTATTGCCATACCCCTAAACATCCTATGTTTTTTTTTTTTTTTTGTCTTTTTCGGCTTTTTTTGTCTTCCTCACTCTTTCTGACATTTTAATCTCTTTCTGTAGGTGTGTGCACTGTGCAGGAGTGTATATTAATATGTAATGGTCTATATAATTTGACACTGTGCTAATATGATGTGCTTGCCCTTGTGTATCTACAGGTTCTCACTCACTGATGGCTTTGGCAACATATATAGTTGGACAGACACATTTTCCAGAGTTCAGTGTTGTGCTGATGTTGGATGATGTACAAATACTATATTATGATTCAGCCGCATGGAAAGTTGTCTCTCGTTCTCACAGTGATTCAAAATACTATGATGAAGAGCAAAAGGATGCTGGTGCTGTATTTGATGATATGTATAACAGCATGAGAAATCGAGCATTTTATCTTAAGAATCACCTAAATCATACAGATGGTGAGAGCTATAGTCTACATATCAGTATTAACACACAAAACATGTACTTGTTTATTATTTCTTTAAAGGAGTTTGATGTAAGAAAGTGTAATCATAAAAGTCTAGTATATTAATTTCCAGTTAACTATTTAAGGTTGTAATATGTTAGTGAGTACTAATAAGTCTTGATTAAATATCTTCTTTCATTTGAAGGTGTACATGTTCATCAAAGACTTGCTGGGTGTGAATTTCTGAACAATGATAAACCAGGTTTGCTGCTGACATGGGATGCCTTCGATGGACAAACTGTGGAGGAGTTCACCTTTGACAATGAAAAAAATTATATCGAAATGAAAAAGCCATGGATGATAATGTGGAACCAAGTAGAATTTCTTCGTGTAAAGTTAATGTATGAACATGTTTATCATCCTGTTTGCATTAAAACCTTGCAGAGGTACCTGAAAATGGAAAAGAACAATGTGATGAGAAAAGGTGAGAAAATCAGTATAATTAAGATATAATAAGATCATAATTGACATACATGACCCAGACAGCTGTGCTAACAAAAAATGTATTTGCCTCTGAATGCTTTATGAATCATGATTTAATAACAAACCCAACACTTTACACCCTTTCTCAACCACTTCTCACCCTTTTTGTAGTAAAACCCAGAGTCAGACTCATGAGGAAGACGCTCACAGACTCTCAAGGGCTTCAGATCAGCTGTCTGGCCACTGGTTTTTACCCTCGTCACATTAACCTGACCCTGTTCAGAGATGGTCAGCCTGTGGATGATGATCAGATCACAGGAGGAGAGATTCTGCCCAACGGAGATGGAACTTACCAGATGAGGAAGACTTTGGTGATCAGTGAAGAAGAGCTACGTGAGGAACATAAATACAACTGCACAATGAAACACCTCAATCTGGACAACAAACTGGACATTGCATTTGGTAAAAACATTTTGAGCACAGTGACAACAAACATTAAATTTAGTAATTAAAAAAAAAAAAAAAAAAAAAAAAAAAAACATGAAAACAGATTTGTCTGTTTGTTTCAATAAAGTTCTCAAATATCATTCATCTCATGATTTTTTCAGATGTGGATGAATCTGACCAAGGATCCTTCAGTCTTTCTGTAGTTTTCGGTGTGCTGGTGTTCATGTGTGTGGCTGTTCTCATCATAACTGCACTCATCATATGGAGGAAGAGATGTGCTGCTGGTAAATGTTTTTTTACAGTCCAGCTAAATTCATCTAATTTTCCAAAAAGAAAAGAAACCAAACATCTGTTCTTTTGGAAACAGTTTTCGCCATATGCAGTTTGATATTTCTGTAGTGTTACTCTTATCCTTAAACTGTGTCATTCTTATTCAGGACGAGGATCTGAGACATCACAGAGTGATTATTCACTTACTTCATGTGAGTACACCTTTTTATGAATTATTTACAATTAAATATTTATTTATTTAGAGTATTATTTATTTAGAAACATTTAGATTTTATATTAGGTTTATTTCAATTTTACATTTAACACAGATGCACATTTTAATTCAAAAACTTTCTAGAAATGAAACAAAATTATTTTTTTTCTTGATTTCAGCTTCTTCCCCTGATGAAAAGTGAAGCAAGTCAAGACAATACATATAAAACCTAAAATATCTCAGCATTTGCTTGGTGGATTAATCTTGGTGGATTTAATGACCAACCAAAATTTGAGTAAAATGAAAAATGTATGTAATTAAGGATATATTAAGAATATGCGACAATAACAGATAATATACAATGTGTAAAAATAAGCCTGTGTGTCCTGAAATCATAATATTGTTAAAGAACATAATTGTATTAGTACTGGCTGATCTGTTTTATTATTGTGGTATTATTATTATTATTATTATTATTATTATTATTATTATTATTATTATTATTATTATTATTGAAGGATCTGACAATCCTCAAATGTGTGTTTTGCCTCAGATCAACCATACATTTGTGTTGTGTTTTTCTTTCTTTTTATATATTCTTCATTTATTCTTTATTCATTTATTATCATTAAATCATTTAATCATATAATGATTTATAATAATCATTATAGCCATTTATATATTCATTTTATTGATTCATTAATTGATTAGTCTTTATATTATATTATATTATAGTTGTTTTTTATATATTTTTTCCATTGTTGTTTAGTCTTATGACTGTGTGGTTTTCAAGGGCTGTTTGTCTTTATGAATAAGAGATACAAGGGAATGTTTATAGAAACTCAAGGTTTATGGGATGTTGTTGTAAATCAGTTTGGTATAACAATACTTGTTGGATTTGTGTTCTTCAGACGAAGTCTGAGGATTAAGACATACGCAACTAAGACTATTCAATAAACTCTGCTCCTTAACCATCATTACTTCGTCTCCTGCTTCTGCTCTTCATTTTCACTGGTTTTTCCTCAGTCAACTTCTTAGCTGATAGAAGACTGTTAATAGTGTTTTGGGTATTTTGGGTACCAGACAAGACCTCCTGTTAACAGGGTTTGGGTATTAGACTACTCTGCTGACGAGTTGTTCTGATACTGGACAAACTGATATTTTCTGACGGGATCTGGCATCCGGAGCTGGATCTTATTTGTCTAGGTATGGAGACCTAACAGAACCCAACAGTTTAATAACAGTAACACTTCTCATCTTTCTCTGTAGTGAAACCCAGAGTCAGACTCATGAACAAGACACTCCCAGACTCTCAAGAGCTTCAGATCTGCTGTCTGACCACTGGTTTTTACCCGCGTCACATCAACCTGACCCTGTTCAGAGATGATCAGCCTGTGAATGATGATCAGATCACAGGAGAAGAGATTCTGCCCAACGGAGACAGAACTTACCAGATGAGGAAGAGTTTGGTGATCAGTGAAGAAGAGCTACGTGAGGGACATAAATACAACTGCACAATGAAGCATCTCAATCTGGACAACAAACTGAACATTACGCTTAGTAAAGAAAAATGAACAAACCATCAAAGCTGACAGATTCAGTATACTTTATTGTCATTGTACACAATACAATGAAATTTAAAAAATAGCAACTCAGAAAAAAACTGTAATAAAAAATTAGATTGAATTTATTTATTTATTTATATTTATTTATATATTTATATATAGAAACTACTTCAAATTTTGAAGAAAGAAAGAAAATACCTATTTGAACTTGGCTTAAATCATTGTATGTCTCTGGCAGTGAGTGTAGGCACCCGCTTCGGATGTTATCACTCGATTGAATGGGCGTTATCAGTGGTTATCAGCTTACTGATATGGGCCAGAAGGGACCTGCTGCGCCTACTGGTAGGCTAAGAAGGCTGTTATCATCCATCCAAATGGTTAATCACCGCACGCATGTATGACGGTGAAATTACCACTGGCGTACCAGCAGGGGCGATCGTTTCCCCAATGCCATCAACTCCATGCGGACCAATGACCAGCGATTTAGTGCATTAAAACATGGATTTTAGATGACATCAAGACACATACAGGTACCGTCTCGTAAAATAGTCGATCGTTCCGTATTTATGAATGAAATTATTAATTGAAAATTTGCCTATGGTGGGAAAGCGTTCATGTAACAAGTCCACACGTTTACCGTATTTTTACTATAGTAACTGTCGCTCGAACACATCATGTGTATTCAGTGTAACCACAAAACATACCATGCTTTTACCACCGTAACCATAGTTTTACTGTGGTATTTGTAGTTAAAGCACAATAACCTCAACACTTACTATGGGTTTACCTCAGTAACTGTAGTTTTACTGTGGTAATTGTAGTAAAAGCACAATAACCTTGATTCTTACTATGTTTTTACTACAGTGACTGTACTTTACTTTGGTATTTGTAGTTAAAGCACACTAACCTCAATGTTTACTATGGGTTTACCTCAGTAGCCATAGTTTTACTGTGGTATTTGTAGTTACAGCACAATAACCTCAATGCTTACCATGTTTTTACTACAGTGACTGTAGTTTTAATGTGGTAATGTTATTCGTAGTTAAAGCAACCCTTACTATGGGTTTACCTCAGTAATTGTAGTTTTACTGTGGTATTGTAGTGAAAACACAATAACCTCGATACATACAATGTTTTTACTACAGTGACTGTACTTTTAATGTGGTATTTGTAGTTAAAGCACAATAACCTCAACACTTACTATGGGTTTACCTCAGTAACCGTTGTTTTACTGTGATATTTGTAGTTAAAGTACAATAACGTCAATGCTTACTATGAGTTTACCTCGGTAACCATAGTTGTACTGTGGTATTTGTAGCTACGGCACAGTAACCTCAGTATTTACTATGGGTTTACCTCAGTAACTCTAGTTTTGTTGTGGTATTTGTAGTTAAAGCATAGTAACAACAACACTTACCATGTTTTAACTGTTTTTATGGTATACTATTTGTAAAGCACAGTAATGACAATGCTTGCCATTCCTTTAATACGTTTTTTGTGAAGTAATTGTAATTCAATATTTTGTTTTTGTCTTGCAGTTACATTGGATTACACACTCCAGCAGCTCTTTTAAGAAGCCATCTCTTGTAAAGGTTCTCTCTCTCTCTCTGTCTCTCTCGCTCTCTCTCTCAACTTTTCCTTTCCCTTTTTTTCTGAACTAATCCATAATTCATTTACACATAGCCTCTCTTTCTGTGGTTCATCATGGCATATTTTTAAAACTCAGAATCAAATTTTGACCAATTCTTTCAGAAAGCTGCTAGAATTAACAGGGAACTTGGACTTGAAGCTCCCAATGCTGGTCTTGAAGAAGCTGTCAAGGAGGCTGAACAAGTCATTCAAAGGTTCAACCCTTCACAAGTTTGATTTAATGTACACATCCTAATGTTATGTGTTAATAATAACATTCCTTACAGTCCTTCCTCTCAAATATTTTGGTCACAGGTCATTTTTAGTACACTGTCTCATCATGTATATATTTGTCTTTGTTTCAGCTGAAAAGGAAGACCAAAGGAAGGCCCGTCAGGGGATATGAATTTGGCCATATTGTGTGTTTACGGAGAAGACCCAAAAACTGCAAAGGCAAACATTTCCAATGGTATGTCTGTGTTGGTCTGAGCACCTTGACTGATCTGTACTGTACTGTTACATTTGCACAGCATTTGATGTTTCTTTAACTTTGGTTTACATACACCACAGCCCTATCAGGAAGAACAAAGTATCATGTTGAAGTAGTAATAATTCATGCAGTTTACCAAGTCAACAAATTCATATAATATTGGACAAGTGTACTTATACAAAATTCTACGACTTTCACTCCTACTGCTGTCTTAAGTCCATTGAATTAACCTTTACAAATTGGTGCCGTCTCTTCCCGTTCTAACAATACATGATATCTGTCCACACCTCATAGTCAGCCTTTCTTTCCAGGGGTGCGTTTCAAATAAATCTTTAACTGATTATCTGTCCATTCACCACAAGAACCCGGAAGATCCTGTCATAAATGACCATATATGGACAAGTAAACTCTGCTCAACTGGGTTTCCATTGGCTTTGAAGTTTCCTGGCACTTGCAGACATCCCTGTAATTGAACTACCTTTTAACCCAAATTAAAAAAACGCTTAATGTTGCAAAGTACGTTTTGCTGGTATTACTACATAATTAGTACATTCAGTTAACAGTTCAGTGTTGCTATTTCGTGAGAAATTAGCACTTTACCGAGATCATAACCCTAACCCCGAGCATAACCTAATTGAACTACAAATAACAGTGCCATGTTTTTCGCATCCTATTGATTAAATAGCAGAGGCTTATGGGTAATGTAGTTTAAAATGTTAAATAATAAAATGGGGAAAATACAATCTTTTTTGAACAAAGGTATATCTAAACATGTTCGTTGTGCAAACATCTATGACATATTTAAGAGGCAGGCTGAAATTTGGTATTTTACTAAGAGCACTTTCTAAAACACCTTTGTACCACCTTTCCATATTTGTTTGAAAACTTTAACATTATTCAATTAACGTTGCATAAGTAGTTGTCTTTCCAAATTTCTTTTTAAAGATATAATCAGACTTTGATTTACAGCCATTTGAAATGTTAATTTTCTTTGCTCTTCCAGGGGACTTTACTGGGTCCCTGGGGGCAGAAGAGCAATAAAACATGCACAGATCTATTCTCATCATGGACAACAAACTGTGCTGATTAGATGGTCTTTTCAACAACTTCCCAATATGTAAGTTGCAAGTCATAGTTATCTTAGAATAAGAACAGACCCAAAAAACCTACACCAGTGCCTATTTAGAATGGGCTCCATTTATTTCAATAGATTAGGAGCAAAATTACAGTGTTGACATTAAACAAAGACACCCATTTAAACAACCAATACATACTGTGACACTTCATTGCATCACAATGTCAATGTGTCATTCAGTAAGACAAGGTACAGACAGTGTGGTTTATGGTGCATACAATTAATGCAATGCAAAAAAATGATAATATAAAAGACCTAATTTGTATCTCTCTGTTGAAAATTTTCATCTCTGTCCTCTTCAGGTGCTAACCATCAGTAATGTGCATGCTCATCTTGCTTATAATACAGTACAGGATTCATGTTGATCTTTCCCTGCTGCATTACCCTTAGTTGTGCATGAATTGTCTGTAGCAATATAGTCCTTGCAGCCTTTCATGTAACGCCATTAATACGACCAAATGTTCATGTCTTTATTAAAACAATAACAGCAATTATATGTATTGTTTACAAAATGAAATGGTGTATTTACCAAACACCATCCCTAATATGTACTGGAGACTACAGCATAAAGACAGTAGCATATAAAGTCAAACCATATTCAAGAGAAATAAAATGAGTTATTTAAAACCATATTATTTTAATCAGATGAAACCATCCAAATGTATGCATGGTAAAATGTCCTGAGCATCATAGAATTACATTCAGTTTCCTGCTTATTATCAGAGCTCTCCTGGTTTTCTTCCTCTTGCTTGCTTGTCCATGTCCCTATTATAATCTTCTTTTTCCATGACTTAATTTGCAGTTGTTATGCAGCACCCTACAGTACAACTGACAAACAAAAGACATGTGACCAATTCAAATCAAATCACTTTATTTACAACAATATTATAAACGTAAGTGTACAGGTGGTGAAAGTCTTTTGTGCAAACTGCAGCATGACAGTATGGATGACAAGTATTGAATATATATATATTCAACACACATATATAAGGGACTCAATACAGCTAAAGAACAACATACGGTAAATATTATACTATACAGAGAGCATAAAATGAAAACAGTAATAAACACAATAATCACAGTACACATATACCATTGCAGTGCACTACAGTATGAATTAGTGCAAACAGAATGTCAGGATACAGAATAATAGTGAGTCAGAGTCCAGTCAGTGTAAACGATAGAGTGCAGTACATATGAGGTTGATGTGGTGTGTGTGATGTTACTGGTACAAGTTCAGTTCAGCCTGATTGCCTGTGGAAAGAACTTGTCTTGCAGTCTGCTGGTGAAGGTTCTGCGATAACATCTGCCTGATGGTAACGGTAAGAGCAGTCCATGGCTCGGGTGGCTGGAGTCTCTGACAGTCCTCCTCACACACCACCTGGTGTAGATGTCCTGGAGGGACAAAATAAGTATTTATAATGTGGTGAATTAATAAACAATATAAAGTATTTTTATTTATAATCGTTGCACTGGATTTACCATTGACTCCTGTTGGAGGTTGTTGGAGGTATGGGCCAAAAGAATCCCTCCATAACTATCTTGCAGCTGATCAGTTGTGAAGTTTACTTTTATGGGCCGTAACATCTGAGCTGTCACAGTAGAGCCATTTATGAATGCAGTCCTCACAGCAGATACCGGATGGGTTCAGGCTGCAGTGCTGCACTTGGTGGCCACTGAATTGATCTCTTCATCAAGTGGCTTCATCCTCCTGCAAACAAACCCACAAAATAATAAGTAAACAATAACTCCAGAGAAATACTGTTGGTGAATGCAGGTGTCAGTACTTACCGTATTCGGTCATTTGCCGCCCAAATTCCAAAGATAATGGCACAGTTGATTTGCTCATTCTAGGAGCTATAAAAATATGCATGTGTGAAAAACTTGAAGTAACTGCTACTGTAACTGATCTCTTTTGAGAGATCAGTGTCAATGCTGGTAACACACACACACAACTGCATTGCTTTGAATACCAATGGAAATGTGCAACTTTCCAGCTTTCTGTCTTTTTCTGTTTGGGCTTATGTTCATTCCTCATTTATCAGGACTGGTTTGACTTGCTAGCTGTGACTGATTTTCTTTGCGTTTTTGGTCTTCAGCTGTAAAACAAGAAAATATCTATTGACCCCATGTTTAATTATTATATTTTTTTTTAAACATATAATAATAAACTTCAAGCTCACATTCCCTGGCAACTTTAACAGGCTCCTGAGTTTATCTGTACACATCAGATTCAGAGTCTGAGAAAAGGCCATCATGCAAAAACTTACAACACAGCACAAAAGAATGTGTAAGAGAAGGAGTAAAGGAATAAGAGGAAGCGAAATAGGCAGAGAAAGGCAACATTTTGTGTGCAAGTTTAACAGAGTGAGAGGAAAGCAGCGTTAGAAAAAGCTGTATTGTCCAATAGCAAGCTATATTAATATGAACAATTTTAAATATGATTACATGCTGACAGTATTGTTTAAAGCAATTTAAAGGCCTCTTTACACCAAAGATGAGTCCACACCGCAGCAGACAACAACATACTCTAACTGCAGCGTGTATACACCGTTATCGTCTGTTGGTGTGGATGCTTAAATATTTACCATTATATATATTTCTTGTTCTTGGTGTGAACAGCTTTAAGTGATCTGATTTGGCCAAATTAACTGAAGATCTGATTTGTCTAAACTTTCCAGATTTCCAGACTCCTGTTTCTTAGATGTGTTTAATAAAAACCAACATTGAAAGAAAGGCCAACTCTGAGGTGTGGACAGATATCATGTATTGATAGAACAGGAAGAGATGGCACCAATTTGTAAAGGTTATTAAAAAATTCAATGGACTTAATATAAACTTGCCGATATAAACACTGGAGCACAAATGGGCACAAACTACATGAGAGTTGAAGCTATAGCCAATGACAGCAGTAAGAGTGAAAGTTGTAGAATTTTGTATAAGTACACTTGTCCAGTATCATATGAATTTGTTGACTTGATAAATTGCATAAATTATTACTACTTCAACATGATACTTTGTTCTTCTTGATGGGGCCGTGGGGTATGTAAACCAAAATTTAAGAAATATCACATGATGTGCAAATATAACTGTAGTACAGTTCAGTCAAGATGCTCAGAAAAACACAGACAAACACAGACACACCATTGGAAATTTTTGCCTTTGCAGCTTTTGGTCTTCTCCGTAAACGCACAAAATGGCCTAATTCAAATCCCATGACAGGCCTTCCTTTGGTCTTTCCTTTCAGCTGAAACAAAGACAAATATATACATGTTGAGACAGTGTGTTAATTACCTGTGAAGTTCAAGTTTCTTGTTAATTCTAGCAGCTTTCTGAAAGAATTGATCAAAATTTGATTCTGAGTTTTAAAAATATGCCATGATGAACCACAGAAAGAGAGGCTACTATGTGTAAATGAATTACAGATTTGTTTGGAAAAACAGGAAAGGAAAAGTTGAGAGAGAGAGAGAGAGAGAGAGAGAGAGAGAGAGAGAGAGAGAGAGAGAGAGAGAGAGAGAGAGAGTGAGAGAGAGAGAGAGAGAGAAAGAACCTTTACAAGAGATGACTTCTTAAAAGAGCTGCTGGAGTGTGTGATCCAATGTAACTGCAAGACAGAAACAAAATATTGAATTACAATTACTTCACAAAACCGAATTAAAAGCATGGCAAGCATTGTCATTACTGTGCTTTACAAATAGCATACAGTTAAAAAAGTTACTGTGGTAAAAACATTGTAAGTGTTGTTGTTACTGTGCAGATGTTGTTGTTATTTTAACTACAAATACCACAGTAAAACTACAGTTACTGTGGTAAACCCAAAGTAAGCGTTGAGGTTATTGTGCTTTAACTACAACTACAACAATAACTGCTTTAGCACACTACTTCAAATACCACCGTAAAGTACAGTCACTGTAGTAAAACATAGTAAGAATCAAGGTTATTGTGCTTTTACTACAAATACCACAGTAAAACTATGGCTACTGAGGTAAACCCATAGTAAACATTGAGGTTACTGTGCTTTAGCACACTACTTCAAATACCACAGTAAAGTACAGTCACTGTAGTAAAAACGTAGTAAGAATCAAGGTTATTGTGCTTTTACTACAAATACCACAGTAAAACTATGGCTACTGAGGTAAACCCATAGTAAACATTGAGGTTACTGTGCTTTAACTACAAATACCACAGTAAACATATGGCTACTGAGGTAAACCCATAGTAAACATTGAGGTTAGTGTGCTTTAACTACAAATACCACAGTAAACATATGGCTACTGAGGTAAACCCATAGTAAACATTGAGGTTAGTGTGCTTTAACTACAAATACCACAGTAAAGTACAGTCACTGTAGTAAAAACATAGTAAGAATCAAGGTTATTGTGCTTTTACTACAATTACCACAGTAAAACTACAGTTACTGAGGTAAACCCATAGTAAGTGTTGAAGTTACTGTGCTTTAACTACAAATACCACAGTAAAACTACGGTTACGGTGGTAAAAGCATGGTATGTTTTGTGGTTACACTGAATACACATGATGTGTTCGAGCGACAGTTACTATAGTAAAAATACGGTAAACGTGTGGACTTGTTACATGAACGCTTTCCCACCATAGGCAAATTTTCAATTAATAATTTCATTCATAAATACGGAATGATCGACTATTTTACGAGACGGTACCTGTATGTGTCTTGATGTCATCTAAAATCCATGTTTTAATGCACTAAATCGCTGGTCATTGGTCCGCGTGGAGTTGATGGCATTGGGGAAACGATCGCCCCTGCTGGTACGCCAGTGGTAATTTCACCGTCATACATGCGTGCGGTGAACCATTTGGATGGATGATAACAGCCTTCTCAGCCTACCAGTAGGCGCAGCAGGTCCTTCTGGCCCATATCAGTAAGCTGATAACCACTGATAACGCCCATTCAATCGAGTGATAACATCCTACACTCACTGCCAGAGACATACAATGATTCAAGCCAAGTTCAAATAGGTATTTTCTTTCTTTCTTTCTTTCTTTTGTGAGCAGACATGATGTCAAAATTTGAAGTAGTTTCTGTTTCTGAGATTTTTTATTATTATTTTTATTTTTACTTTCTACTGTAATCAGGTCTCATGTCTCTTAATGAGGACTCATTCACTTAATGAGAACTAACTACAAATGTACTGGTGTATAGGTACATTATCAAGTAAATAAATAAATGCAAAAATAACTTCAGAATTTAAATTTCTTGATTTTGCAAGAGAATATGGTGATGCATGCCTATTCTAAGCACTTTTACTCTTTGCTTCTTTCACTGTTCAGACAATTACTATATACCTTCGGAATACCGTTAAAGTTACAAATGACATAAAATGAAATACCTGCTTTCGCAACTGTCATGCATGACCATAGGTACACAAAAAAGATCATTCTCTCTACAAAATAAACCAGAGGCTTCAAAATACAGTTGTTTTTCTCTTTCCATAAACCTGCTTTAGGTTTCAGAAGTGTATGTACAGTAATTGAAGAAACACTTATAAATTCAGACACTGTAAATATGAATTGTGAACAGATCACGTTTAAACATCCTGGGCGGTATGGATCTGAAGGCTCTGCACATCACTTTCACTACTATACAAAAGTGAGAAAACTGCACGTTATACAATGTGAAAAGGTAAGAATGTAAAAATAGCAAAAATAAAACAGTGGGAGAAAGACATTAGCTTATTTACATCTTTTGCTCAGGTTTTGTCAAAAGGATTCTAAAAGAATAGGAAGTCTGTGTCTCTGGTTGTGAACGACAATCAGTCTCCAGCTGAATGTGTCATATTGAATGGTTTATTCTTCATGATACAGTACGGTGTTAAGTGTCTCCTTTCCGAATCTTTCTACACTATTTCAGGAGAACTCTAATAATAGAGTTAACAGACTGTATCTGTTTATAATAGTGCAGTGGTTTTACAACCAGGGAGTAGAGGCCACTATTCAAAACATGTAACTTAATTGCAATGCTTTTAAATCAGGATGTCAACTGATATCATTTTTCTTATGCAGTGGCTTTTCTATAAGTGAGGGAAGGGTAAGGTGTTCTTAGCTTATGTCTTGGAATAAACAATGTCTAGAAAGCAATGTCAGTTTCTTGACATGGTGATTTAATTAACAAACAACATTTACAATAAAAGCATGTTGGAGCTATGGTAAAAATCATATGTTCCTGCCACCCTTACCTGTTCAGTACAACCTTGAGGGAAGGTTAATAGCATATGACGTTGAACAGGTGACCTACATCAACTCACAATGAAATAATTTTTACTTTTTTGGCTTCTACATCTTATTTTAAGAAACTAAAAAGAAACTCTTTAAGAATTTTATTTTATTTTATGAAACTAAGCATGTTTCTTCAGAATGACTTGTTCTCCATATGTAAGAAGTTTAAACAATGTGCTTTAAAGATATAAGACAATTCCCGTTTCATTTTTTTGGCCATAACTTTAATAAATCGCCATGGCAACACAATTCGAGGTATTAAAAAAAGGGGACCTATGCAAAATTTCACAGCACTTAGATCTGTGATAGTTTATATTCTTGGATTTCATTTTCATGTAATGTTTCTTCTTTTAGGTCTGACAAGATGATGTATTG